>OMKZ01034607.1:0-11702 GCA_900302535.1 Neoniphon sammara | reverse complement strand
TTTTTTTTTTTTTTTTTTTTTTTTGTAAAATCAAAAGAGAAATAAATAAATTGCTATAACACACTGAATTATAATGCATTTTTAGAATATATTCATAGCATGTGGGTCTACTGCATTGTGAGTACTGCGTAAGCACCCATATGCAAAAGTTATGTTAAAAATGGCAATCACTTTTTTAAACGTTCTAATACTCCTGCATAATGCTACCTAAAATCACCATGGCCCTTTATCTAAATAACTTCATATCTCTGTAATTGTAAGACTAATGGTGAAATAATAGTTGGTGTCTGCCTCACAATCTCACAGTCCTGTCAATTGAGCATGGACAGTACATGACAATACATCACTCACTAGACTTTGGTCCAGATGCTCTGATATGAACATTCTTACACAGACTGATCAATGTTAGGAGTTTTGAGTTAAAGCAGCAGTGTGTTAACTTGAACTAAACTTTTACATGCTTTTGGCCTTTTCATTACAGTGAGTCACTGGGTAGAAATAGTTCACCATGTGGTTTTAATTTAAGGGAAAATGTTGTGGTGCCAGTTATTTTGTGGTGTCTCTGTGCCTGTGTGCGTCCTATTATAGATCTCTTCTTCTCACAGGCGCCATACGCCCAAGGCTGCATTCATTCAATGTGTTTGCTTGCTTTATCTGGGTGTCTACAGGTCAGTGTCTGTTTGTATAGGCGTTGTCCTCCAGGTCTGTCGAATACCGTGCTTGTGAGTGAGAAGAAGCAAATGAGAAACACTTTTGTGAAGTTACTGGGTTTCCCACACAAGCTAAGAGCAGTCATGGAGGCATTTAGAGCCGAAGTCGAAGACCTCAATGTGTTTGTGTGAAACACTGTTTCAGCCTGACATTTCAGCCTGAGAGAGAGAATGTGTTGCTGTGTATATGTACATATACATTCGCCTGACCTTTAGCTGTCTATTGTGCAGTATGTCAACAGTCACACTGAGGTGTGATGATGTATGAAGAGACAAGTTGTGCTTTGCTTCTGGTCTTATCTGTGTACTTGTTTGTTAAAGTGATAAAATGGCACTGAAACATCCTGACAGGAGCATCGATAGGCGACAAGCTCATACCTACCAACCTGTTTTCAGGTATTCTCTTTTTGATCTATTCACACGTAGTAGTCAAACAGCATAATTAGAAAAGGCTATGCTGGATCAGTGATAGTGTTTGTTTACTGAGGCGTGTTCAGACATGAGTGTGAGAATATGGCTGATGGAGATAAAATGCAGAGCGAAGGGACAAAGTACTATTTTTTTGTGTGATAGTGTCGTGAATGACCATTTGTGTCTCCTCACTCTTTGCTCTGATTCATGTGTTGAGACCAATAGAGGCTTTCCATTTCTCTGCCCACTTTTTCTCTCAGTTCTTCTCATGTCAGTGCCCAGGCAGGAATGCTGAGAATGAGCCGTTTGCACGCTCATCGAGCAAACATTGTGCACGAATATTGAATTTACTGATCTCAAGTACCTACAATTTATGGTTGTTGCCACATGCCTATGCGAGGCAGTGCGCTGCTTCAAGCTGTTTAAACTGGCTTTATGGCACGTTTTAAGGGCAGTTACCTTTTGCAAGGAGCAGAAAACATCATACAGGGCCGGGTTCAATATTATTGTTTGTCTTCTTTCAGCAGAATCATATTGTGATGATGTGGTGATTTTGGACTATTGTGACAAAAAGTTCTGCTGTCTAAACTGATGTTAAGCAATTTTTTATTGAGAATTTAGGCATGAGACATTTTAAGGAATATTATTTGAATTGAATTTGATTTTAGTTTTGTTTGACATCACACTTAACATTACCTTTCAGTTCAAACGTTAATAGTTCAAAGATTAATTTGATTATTTAATGAGATTTTGTGTACAAGTCATATTGTGATATATGTTGAAAAATACCCTTGAGTATTGTGATATTGATTTCAACCTTATCAAACATCTTAACTGAGTGAAAGAGAAAGAGAGAGAGGTGCCTGTAATCATGTGTCACTTCCTACAGTTTGATGCATACTGTAGTTGCTATAACAACAAACAAAGCAGCTCTACTTGTTTGAATGCCCTACGAGTCAGCCAGGTGGAGTGGAGACAGTCTGTCATTCAGATGCTTATTATGGTGTGTTATTGTGTTGCTTCACTCATGGTGACTCGGAGATCAGAACTTGAATGAGGAGCCCCAGGTCCTGCAGTGCTGCTGTGCCCTTGGGCAAGCCACTCAGGCATCACCTCAGGGTTAGTGCTTGACCCTGTGCTCCTCTTGAGTTGGGCATAAATTTTCTGTTGAAGCTAAAAGGCAATGCTTGAAATGCAGTATTGAGCATTTCAGAGTTTGGAGAAAGGCACTCCCTGTGGTTTTCTTTCTTTCTTTGTAGGGGTGCACGTGGTGGAAAGACTTTCTGAAGTTTCAACACTATGACTAGTACAGGCGAGTGCACATCCCTCCGTTTCGGGCTGCTATGACATCTGGACAGGTACGCACTGTCCTGCTGTGTCAGCAAGATTCAGTCGTATGCAGAACAAGTCCTGGGCTGTTACATTTCTTTTAAAATGGATTAAAAAACAAAGCAGATCAAAGCACACGATTCCTCCATATTAGAAACTTGGCGACACTGAAAATATTCCATGCAAACAGCATATGCGCCCAACATGGCTCCCTACCCACCATGGAACTTTCCTTTGGAATGGGGACGGCACACCACAAAGTCTATTTCTATGGTTTGAAATGAGTCAAGAAGCAGGATGTTAGCCATTTTGCTTGCAGATGAATCACCACTGAGTGGCATGTTGCAAATTAGCCCTAGGCTTGGCTAGGCCAGGCTCGCCAGTGACTCACCAGGCCTCTGAGTAAACAGTGTTCTCCCTGTGAGTGCGGGTTGGGCTCGGGCCTGTTGTTACCATTACTGATTTCCTTGGGTGTGCAGAATTTCATGGACAACACGTCACACACACACACACACACACTTCTGGAACAGGTACAACTTTACAAAGCACCCACTCACTGAGACCCCAGGTTACACACACACTGCTCACTCACTCGCTTGTCAATCATTTCTTAAGACTGCAGGTTTCCACAGTGATGTATCCAAACAGTAGAAAACACTTCCTGTTTTGATCACATGCTTCATTGTGCAGGGGAAACCACATGTTCCCAGGTTCTACCAAGTGTGGAACCAGCTTACTTTGACTGCCTCAGCAGCTGTTTTCCAAGATATCCACCATCAAAATGGACCATCCAGCGGTCAGGAGTGCATTATCATAATGTCTAAAGCATAAGAAATGGCATCAAGTGGGCATTCTGGTGACTCCGCTGGCTAATGCAAACACCATGTAACAGAGTCCTGGGTATCAGTCTAGCCTGGGTGTTTGTCATATGTCTTCCCGTTCTTTTTCTTTCTTGTCTGTCTCTACTTTGAACTATACAACACCAAAAACATAATCTTATCAGCTGTATCGGGTGCCACTAAAGTTTGCAGATCTGCTTGATGAATCCTACTGCTTCTCCTTCCTTCTCCTTCCAATGGCACAAGCAAAAAATGTTATGTAACAGTGTACTTTTCAATACTTTGGGTGAAGTTAAGCTCACGTCTCCTCTTTAGCAGGCTTGGGGAGAAACAGAACACAGTAACAGCCATTACATAATCAGAATGCCAAAAAAATGTAACTGTATTTCGAAACAGAAAAAAAAGACTTAATCAGATTACTGATACAATCTGTAAAAACTGGGATTATTTTTCAGGATTACATTTTAAAAATAAATGTTTTATATATTATATTTTATTATATGATTATCTTAGATCAAGAACTACTGCTAACTAATGCTGCATTGCACAGCAGGACACAGACTTCTCACAATCACACGATATTTGGCATTGAGGTAATCCAAAAGTAAATGGAAGTGATCAGATTACATTACTTTAATATTGTGATACTTAGAGTAAGTTACTGACTACACTTTTTTAAAAGGTAATTTGTAATTGTAACGAAATACATATATAAAGCAACCCTCCCAATCCTGCTCATTAAGCTCATTAATTCAACGTTGCGAATGACACAGATTTTAGGATGAGGTTTGAGTAGCAATTTGAACCATGACACACCCGTATGACAGGTTTACTCAACAGAAATATGAGAACCTGTCTACACAGCTCTTCACACCTCCCCCTTTCCAACCTATCTCGACTTTGTTCTTTCTTACTTGTATTGTCTTGCTCTTTCTCTTATTGTCTTTTTTTGCTGTGATTTGTGCTGACCTTGATTTACAATGTGCCCATAAGCCAAATTGAATTTCAGTTAATCATTACCGCTGTCGCAAGGATGACATTGCAGTGCTGAATACAACTCTAATCTTATATCCAATGAGGAATTAAACAGGGTGTGTGATGCCATAGCAGACTATTGAGTCAAATTACTCTTATCACACAGTGGGTGTATCCGTGTCCACTCTCTTCAAAGATGGGAGTAAGAACACAATATAAAATGCACTCTTTGTTTTACAGAAGTTGTGTGGATGTTTCACAAAAAAACATAGGATTCACATTACAATAAGCTGACAAAAATTAGGACAGATAAGGGCATGTGTCTTGGTTGGAAATTTTCCATCCTTGGATTACATTTGGTTGAAATTTCAGTTTAAAAACCTGGAGCTTGGTCTGGGATATCAAATTTGTGTTGCGATCTGTCTCAAGGGTTGCATCTGTTTGTGTAGTAGAATTTAAGCATGTGATACTGTGTGTAAGTAAAGGTGTAATCATTATACTTACTGGCTTTGGCAGTAGGTGCCTTATGTAAGAGGTTATAGGCAATCTGTCTTTTGTGTGTCCTCAGTCCTGACACAAAGTGCGCTTCCTCTCACCTCACTAGGGCATATCTAGTTGCATTATGAGTATTGTTCACCACTGATGGAGGAGTGGTGTATTATATATGTGGATTTAAAAAAAAAGCAGTATGACTACCATGTCATGGTTTCATTTTTTTGTGTACATATATGCGATTCTGTTCTAAGATTATTGGCTTTAAAAGCTTCTTAACCAACAGCTAAATTAATGAAAATAAGATGCTAACAACAGCTTTGTGAATAACATCTAGCATATTTAGCTAGCTGTAAGATTTATTTGTCTGTGTATGTTGTGTGTGCGTGACACTGTGAATTGAAATGGTAACCTTATATGTCCCTCTGACTTTGGTACACAGGTTCAAACCCTTCCCCCTTACCTTTCCTGACCCCTGAGCCCTAACCTTTGACCCAACCCTTCTCCAACCATGGCACACCGGTCTCAAAGTTCATCGATTGGTGATAACCCCCTGGATCCCAACTACCTGCCCCCACACTACCGTGAGGAGTACCGCCTGGCTATTGACGCTCTGACAGAAGATGACCTACAGGTAACACTGGAATCGTCTGCATGTGCAAATACACATTTTGTGTGTGTGTAATGACTGAAATATTTATTGATTTTACTGACTATGTAATAAACATCGGCCTGTCTTCTGTCACATTAGGGCTACTACGACTTCCTCCAGAGCGCTGATGTGGTTGATTTCCTGGCACAGACCGAAATCGAACATATCAAGTCCACAATCCAGGGACCCAACTTGACCTCCAACATCCCAGAGCTGACCTACCATGATGGAGCTCATGAGGCTGATGGGTCTTCGGACACCTACTGGCCTGTGCACTCAGACCTGGCTGCCCCAGGGCTGGACCTGGGCTGGCCACTGCAGCAGCAGAGTTTCATAGGACCCACTGAGGTCACCACCCTGGTGAACCCCTCCGACCCAGACATGCCAAGCATCAAGGAGCAGGCCAGGAGGCTCATCAAGAATGCACACCAGGTTAGTTAAAGGGAGGGAAACAAGAGGGAGGAGGGAGATGTGTACAAACTTGCGTATCTGGTTTGTTTTCAGGAGATACATTTAAGAGCCAAATACCATCCCAGTGTCAGATCAAAGCATTCCACACTCAATACACATAAATTTACTGTCCACAGTGTGGTCAACAACATTGTGGTAATATGATAAATATTATTGTTTTGCTCTCTAAGCACACACGCAAGTTCACTTCTCATTGCTGATCTCAAAGGGAATGATGTAATAACGCAGCATTTCTAACTAGTGAATATCTTCTTTCTCTCTCTTATCAGTGTGTATAGTTATTTATAAGAAAAAGAAGTTCCCATAAAGTGCTGCCAGTGATTATCAATGGTTATGGTGCTTCATTGTTAGGCTTATCTTACTGCTCGCATACCAATGCCAACTTCAACACCACTCCCTTTCAAATGAATATCTAGCTGGCTTGCCTTTTGCTAAGTGAAAAATATAATTAACTTTGAATGCACATGTGCCAAATGTCATCAGAGTAGTCAAACCTGTTTGTGTGATGGGTAGTGTGTGTCACTGTCTGCCCTCCATTTCCTTCTCTGTATTTAATAAGTGCAGTCACCTGTCTTAAGTCCTTTACATGTGACAGTATTTATGAGTTTGTCTCTCCTGTTATTATGTCTTGTAGTATTGAGCAAGTGTTGTCCTGTTTCAACGTGCTTGAAGAAGTCAGGCAGGTTGTATGAGAAAAGGGGCCTTAATCTTATCTATACCATACCTGTTATGTAAATTTAATGATAAGTAAATATTGTACTGTTGCTGATATAATGTTATATACTCATCTAGTCTCAGTTGCTAGGTTGAGTGGTGTTGTTGTACAATGTATGGGCATGCACATTAAGATCTGATAAAGGCCCTGTCTTTATTCATGAAGAACCAAAGTCATGTCAGTCAGTGAGAAGTAAAATGCTACACTCCTTTACACCTGTGTGTTATCAAACTTCATCATGGTTTACAGCACTTAATTTTTTTCTATAAGTCATGTTTATTGAGCGGTATCACATTAATAATTTAAGTTATATTACTGTCAAAATACAACTTTTAATTTTCCTACAACTGCTACAACCTTCTCATATTCAGAAAGAACTATGAATCATCCCTCATATACGGAAATGTAGAGAATCTGTTGTCTTTGTCAAGTAAAACTTGTTTGGATTATCATATTCTATTCTATTTTCTGTTGCTGAAAAACTGCTGTTGCAATGGTTCCTGCAAACTATGTCAAAGGTCACATAGCCCTTCAGTGTTATTTAATAATTTAATATTATAATTGCTACATTATCTCACTGAGTTAATTTCCCTTTCCTGATTTTCTTGTGCTCATTCCAGGTTATTGCTGTCGTGATGGACATGTTCACAGATGTTGACATTTTTGCTGACCTCTTGGATGCAGCAGCTCGTCACGTTCCTGTTTACATTCTACTGGATGAGCAGAATGCCCATCACTTTATTGCTATGGTCACCAACTGCAGAGTCAATTTGGACTTGATTCATGTGAGTTTGCATTGTCCATTGAATTTTATCAAAAGACTAAAAGACACTATAAGATGACACTGGGCTGTGATCTCCTATTATCCACAGATTCTTTTTTTTTTTTTTTTACCAATAAGTCATGATTTCTGCTACAGGTTACATGTCTCCATAACATGATTAAATTTGGGATTTTACAGATGATGCGTGTCCGAACTGTAGCAGGGATAACATATTTTTGCCGGTCGGGGAAGTCCTTCAAGGGGCAAGTCAAAGACCGTTTCTTATTGGCTGACTGCAGAGCTGTACTCAGTGGGAACTACAGGTGAGCCAATCGAGATCATTTAACTGTTATATAATGACTTTCATCACGAAAAACTTGTTCTCACACTGTAACTGAAGGCTGCTTTAATAGCCTCCACTATTCTCTTTTCCTGTCTTATAGTTTCATGTGGTCCTATGAGAAGATCCACCGCTGCATTGCCCACCTCTTCCTTGGGGCACTTGTCACAACCTTTGATGAAGAGTTCCGGATTCTCTATGCTCAATCACAGCCTCTACTTATTGACCAATCCGTTGTGCCATTTGCCAACTCTGAGACCAGCAGCACCAGCAGTTACTTCAGCAGCCAGTTTGGTTTGAAGAGAACTCAGTCACTGCGGAATCCCAGGGGTTTCCTCCGGCAACCTGAGATTCCCTCTGCCTTTCCCTATGGAGACTCTGATCGGAACCCTGCACTTCCTTTCCGGAGGAACGACCTCTTTCGTCACACTATTGAACCTGGGGCAGGAATTACAATTGGGAAGTATTCACAGCAGCAGTTCCGTCTACAGCAGTCATTCCTGGAGCAGGGAAGGTCTATTGTGTCCAGACAAATGGAGATGAGTGCCAGTGCCTTCAAAAGGCACAGCTACGCAGAGGGAACTCAAGAGAGCTACTCTTCTTCTAGGCAATACATGAAGCACAGAGTCATGAGTAATCTTGATGAGACAGATTTACACAGGTTTGTGCTTGAGTATTTTGACATGCCTGTCTACTGTTAGGAATCTGAATTATTCATGTTATACATACTTTTACGCATAACTATAATTATATTATGAACAAAACAAATAATAACCATTGTATTTCCTTACAGGGAGCGGATCCAAGGTAGCCATTTGTACTATGAAGGGCCTGGGCCTGGTTCTGGCCATGGACACTATGATAGACTTCGAGGCTCTGGTTCCCACCCCGCCATAGACCAGTATTCAGACTCAAGCTTCCGATCAGACCTGGAGCCCCCTGCTCCTGGAAGCTATGGCCGAAACTACCTTTCATCTGATGACCTCAGAGGACCTGAGGGGCCCCAGGGACCCCCAGTAGCAGGGAGGTATGGAGGTGGTTCCACTCATAAGAGGCCAACCATAGGCCAGGCCTATGCCTGTCAGAGCTCCCCCACACAGCCCCACCCTCCAGAGAAGCAAAAGTTCCCCAAGCAATCTGATCAAGAGGGGGATCAAGACTCAAGTGTTAGGCAAGGACTCAGGAGTTGGAGGATCAACTCCTATCTCAGCACTTACGAGGACGGTGGAGAGGAAGGCCTGACCCAACCTATGGGGCCTGATGCATTTGAAGACCCACCACCATCTCAGCAGCCAACTGCCACCGAAGGTTCAGTGCCACGCTTTGGGACAAAGGACAAACCAAATGTTCCTTCCAAGCCGAGACAAGATAGTCTGAGACCACGCTTTGGGAAGCCCATCATCCCTGAGAACAATGATAAAGACTCTGCTGCAAAATCAACCATGGACCTGATTCTACCAGGCAGTGATTACAAACCACTGGTACTTGAGGAGGAGAAAGAGGGGGAGAGGGAAAGGGGGGGAGAGAGGTATGGAGCAAGGGAGGTGGGTGTGGATGTGGAGGTGAAAGAAGCTCCAGATATCATGCTATCCAAACATGAGTCATTCCGCACACGCATTAACCCACTCCTGCAGCGAAGCTCCCGTTTACGCTCCTCACTTATATTCTCATCTTCTAAGGCCGAGATGCACAGTGGTAGCCTGGGCCTAAAACCAGCTACAGAGGAAGATGAGGGGCTTGACTCAACCCGCACCTCCTCGATTGTGGCCCAGATCCTAGAGAAGAGGAGGTCAATGTCCCGGGAGCCTTTTGACTGGAGGAAGAAAGCTGAGGAAAAAGAGGAGAAAGAGAAGGAGAAGGAGAAAGAGCTAGAGAAAGAGGAGATACAGTTGAAAAACGAGAGTCAAGCAAAAGAGGAACCTCAAAAAACTGAGAAAGAGATAAAAACACAACCAACTGAAGAGACCCCTAAAGTCACCACAAAGTCCCTCAAACTCCAGGAAACATCTCTGAACATGAATGACCCAGCCAGTCGGCTGCAGTATTTCAAAGACCTGGCTGCCAAGAGGAAAGCCTCAAAGATGGGAACAGAGTCGTCACTAAAAGCCACAGAGCCTGCAGAAAAAAAGCCAGACCATTCTGATGAGCCTCCTTCAAGCACAAAAACTTCCAATATTCCATCTGTCTCGGTCACCCCAGCAGAACCTGAACCAAAGAAGTCAGATATCTCATCAAAACTGGCAGAGCTCAGTCATAAACCTTCACTTAGTGCCTCAAAGCCACCTCCAATCTCTATGAAGCCTTCGCTATTAAGTCTAAAGCATTCAGAGACAGCTTCATCTCATAAAGAGGAGACTGTTTCAGAGAAAAAGGACCTATTCAAGTCTCTAAAGCCCCTCCCCTCGCCTAAAATCTTCAAGAGAGATCCACTGAAGCTGAAAGCACTGAATCCTCGTCGTGTGTCCTGTGGTGAGGAGATTCTGACCACAGATGCTACAGATGCAGAGAAGAGTGAGCATAAAAAGAGTCGCTCTCATAGCTCTTCAACTATGACACATGCTGATTCAAAGGATGGACTTCATAAGATCACGGGGTCTAATACATCCATCAATACACTAGGGGGTGAGGGCAAGGGTGAGGGAAAGCCACTTGATTTCCTCAAGAAGCAGACTCAAAGGCTAAAAGGGTTCCTGGGACCCAAAGATAAAGACAAGAAATATGCAGCTGGATCAGAGGATAGGACTATGAACACTGTTGTGGAGGTCACTGGAAAATCTAGTGCAAAGCCGAGTTCATCTTCTAAAGATACAGAATCCACCAACCCTGACCAAACCACAGCCAATCACAAAACATCAGCAACAGGCACAACAGGCTCATCTCGGTACCAGACCTCTAGCAGCTCTGTTCTGTTCAGCAGCAACTTGCGAGATGACACCAAAGTCATTTTAGAGCAGATCTCAGCCAACAGCCAGAAGAACCGACTAGAACGAGAGGAAGCAGGAGGCGACAAAGACAGTGATGGAGGGGACAAAGGGCAGGAGGGACAGAACTCCTTGAGGAAGCGATTACTGCGACCACAGGGAACCCTTCAGGAGAGAGAGGGCTTGCTGAAGAGGATAGAGAGCTTGAGGAAGGAGAAGAAAGTCTACAGTCGCTTTGAGGTAAGCTATCATTGCAAGATTGAGGTTTGCAGAGATGGGAAAGAACACTGGAAGGAGAGCTGAACCAAAGTAGTATTGAGAAGGGTAAACACATGAAGCCTACAGTTTAGACTGATTTCAATTAAATAAAACTTACATGTCAAATATAATGACCAAATTCTGTAGTTTGATTGTGTCATTTACATCCATGTAAGAATGAGAGGCAGGACTTGAGTAAAGACATATTTTGCAACTTTATCTCAAACACAAAAATAATACAAATATAGAGAAATCCTTATCAGCTCCCTAATACATTTAAATCTATACACAGATGAAGGATATTGGAGCACATGGACAATCTTAGATTTGTTTTATTAGGTGTACATGTGAAAGGACTAACATTTCTATGAATATGTTTTCATCTGAATTCAGTTCATCTGAGACTGTGATGAAAATGTTGTATATGTCAAAACATTAGTCCTTTGATGTTTGCACCTAGTAAAACAAATCTAAGATGATCTGCGTGCTCTGGTATCCTCTTCCTGCTCATGCTACATTTGTAGCCTGATAAACACCGGGCCCTCTTCTCTACAAACAAGTAGAAGCACGTTGAGATGTGCACTCCATTCTCACATTTAAACTTATCTCTAGGTGTCACATATTCTCAGATTGTGAATCAAGAAGTCATTCAGTTAGTGTGAGATGGAATGATGCCTTCAGTCTATGAAATTTACATCTATCCAACTACTGTATCCATTATTTTATCCAGTCTCTCAAGTTTATAAATAATTAATGCTGCTATTTGAATGTTGAAAAATATTGCTTATTTCCAAATGATAAAGAAGAATTTTTTACATAGTGGTAT
>OMKZ01034606.1:0-10921 GCA_900302535.1 Neoniphon sammara | reverse complement strand
AAGTGGAAGTGTAAAGAGGTCACATGGCACCACCTGAAAAGTCCCACTGACCTGTTCCCTCTCACCATTCTCCCTGTAGGGCCTGTCTGTCCCCGTCACAATTACTGATAATCAGAATAAGGGAAAGGGAAAGAGAGAGAGAGAGAGAGAGAGAGAGAGAGAGAAAGCAAACATGGCACAATCACAAAGTAAAAGGTTGATATAGAAGTGGAAAAACAGGTTGAGAAATGAGATGTGAGCAAAATGTGTACAGATGAAAAGGCAGCAACAGCATGGCTTCCTGAAGAACTGGACAGAACGGAAACAATGACAGTTGTGTTAGTTGTGTGTCCACACAAACAGAGTCCTGGCTTTCTTACACTGTTACCAACCCAACCAAACCAAACCTAACAGGTGCAAGTCAATTTGCAATGTTTTCAATGCAAATTTTGAGCAAAAGCGCAGGGGTTGGATTAAGGAAGACATTGCGATGCTCTGCTTGTTTACAAAGGTTTTCATTAGGAATGAAAAGCATGGTGAATTTTTGGTGATATGTGAAAATTTTATTTCCTGTCATTTTTCAAGACGATGTGTTGAGGGCTTCTGCATTACAACATAAATACTCATAAACTCCCTCATATTTATGGAGAACACAAGCTGATTTACTGCCAAAAATGAATGCAATCAAAAATAAATATAATCTTGTGGATTGGAAACTGATTTTTTGCCCTTACCTATGCATGTGTTGTTCCTACACTGGCCTAAATCTAACTCCTTTGATGCTGACAGATGTTTTTTTCTGGTAAATCTTGTCTGGAAATAAACAGGCCTGAGTGCAAAGAGAGGACAACACTTCCTCCACTCTTTTAAATAAAGAAAGAGCTGGAACTGGACCCAGCAGGCAGCAGGCCACTACACAGCTTCTGAATGGATGACTGACTGGGGATAGGGAGCTACAAATGACTCCAGACACAAACAAAAGAACAAGGCTGGAGTGCACAGAGAGCAGCGGTGACGGTGGCCGGCCAAATCTGTGATCTGGACAGCAAAAATCAACATACAAATGAGCCTTACTGATTTTGCTCAATGGCTGATACACAGGGAGAGCATGGCATTAAAGGGAACATCCACCCTAAAGCAGAATTCACATTGTTTATAAAATCTAGCCTTGATTTGTGAATGTTTTAAGATTCTGTGAGTCCACAAAGTTTCCAAATTTTGTAACTGGAACATCTCCAGGTTTTATCTCTCATTTATCAAATTTCTCCCAGCAGTGTAATGACACTGATCACTGACTTGGATTTTTTATTTCTAGCTTGGGCTGTTTATGTTCAAATATTGTTTTATTTGTGAATACCAACCTTGCCAAAATTGTGGAAATTAAATCAAGCAGGTAAACAGTAAATTTTGTTTTGTGGTGTAGTTTTATTTTAACTTCTCTTTAACTATGGCTTTGACTCCCATGTGGATCATGCATTTTTACAAACAATAATGTGCTTCTCATTGTGCAGCAGGGTATTTTGGAGAAAAGTACCCCACAAAATGCCAAATGTTATAGTATGTCACGTTATTAAGACTGCTCACAAAAGAAAAAGGCAACAGTACACAAAACAACAGATGGATAAGACAACCACTGACCTCTACCCTGAATGCTGATAAAGAAAATTTTGCTGCTGAAAGTTGGACTGTTGGTCAAACGTGATCCTATAGCTACTCACAGAGGGAATGGAGTAGGAGGGGATTTCTCAAAGTTCACTCACACTGTGGTCATTAGATATCATAGCAGGGAAGTTATGAGACTTCCTCAATTCTGTTCAGCAGAAACAGATAACACAAAGAATCAGATAATATTTTGTTCTTGGTAAGGGAGCCAATTTAGCAAAGTTAAATGGGCAAGACAAGAGAGAAAGGCAGAGGGGTTGTAAGAGAAACAGAGTGTGAGACCCAGGGGTTCTCCCAAGAGTGTGAGTAGGGGAGTGTGGCCTCTCTAATGACCAATCAACACCCTCCTTGCTGCCATGGCATCTGTTAGTCCTCCAATGGCCTCCCGCCTGAGTGTGAGCCCACCATGAACTCCGGACGCAGCCGGAAGCCAATCAGATCGCAGAACTGCCATGCATGGGTCAAGGAGCAATTCTGACATTTTGCAGAATGTCAGCGTTCAACCTTTTCTAAAACTTTTACTACATGGGCGTTTTGCTCCAAGAACACAAAGAGTGGGGGTGGGGAGGGGGTGAAAGCCACAGCACAGCCATAGCTGAATCTGTGAAAAAGGAATATCACAGTGCTGCTGGAGGGGGTTACAGCACAGAAGGAGGCAGATTGATAACTAACTAGCTAGCGGGAGGTGACACTGTGAGACCTCCAGGTCTCAGCGAGAATGTTCTTGAGATACAGAACAAAAGCAACTTTTCATAATTGGTGCATTGGACCATGTGAAGTTAGAAGGCCATGTGAATCAAAGTCAAGTGCGTCTCCTATATAATTGTACTTCCTGGTTCCTTTACTTACAATCTGTAGGAGGAAACCTAAAACCTGCCCAAGTGCATATACATTATTTATATATTTTTCATATTTCTCAAAATCAAACCTTTTGCAGTGCACTTTAACACCAGTAAAGACCTGTCTTGAGTAACTGAAGCAGACAATTAATGGTTAATAATCTAAAATAAATAAATAAATAACATGATATATGCTCAATAGTATACAACTGATAGGCCTAAACTGGCACAGCACAAATTGGCACAAGCATAAGATCAAAACCAGATGAATACATTGACAGTTTTTTTTTTTTTAAACAGCAGATCGTTCCCCTAATTGCAGCATGAATGTTGTTGTAAAATTGATATGCTGATCTATTAACTTTATTGCTTTGTTACTGGGAGCAATCTGGCTGGAGGGAGCGGGCGAGGACAGGTAGCATCTGTCCCCACCTACTGCCTTGGCAGCGTTAGCGTCATCTGCTAGCTTTGGCAGCATCTTGGAAGCACATCAATATGGCTCTATGTAGCCAGGGCCGCTAGTAGCTAGCATGCCAGTCACGCTCTCCGGCAACGCTCGCTCACAGCCTGAGCATCCACAGAGCACTGAGCCAACTGAGCTAAGCTGAGCTGAGCTGGGGCTGAACAGAGAGGCCAGGTCTCCATGGAACTGCATGGGGAAAAAGGGCCTGCGTCTGTCATCTATCCACACATCCATGGTTAGAAGTGTGGGGCCAAATCCAGATATGGACACTGCCACCATTATAACTGTTAGCAGTGCATTTTTTTAAGCAACATTTCCTTTTTGTAATGTTCATGCACTCATAAAATCTCAACTGCTAACATTTTTTATTAACTGACTCCTTGTGGATCACGCTCCATCAGGCTACAAAAACTTTATTTCAATGTAACTGAATATTATAATCCAGTCTGAAGGGTGATGGACTGTTAATGTTATGTTCTTACCTGCAGCATTGATGTAATGTTGTTACTACCTGTGCTAGCCAAGACAGAAAAATCAAACCAACCCAAGGGATTAGTAAGCGGGTTCTTGTCCAACAGGAACAAACTGAAAACAGTGCCAAAGTTTAGCATCCAAAATTACATGGCTCAAACTCCACACTTACAAACTAAAATAGTATCCCCCTTGACCAGAGTAAGACACAAGCTGTTAACTTGATCTGGATGCCTCTCAGTCAGATTCGAACTTAAGTCTAAAGGGTCATGCAGCTATAACAACAATGCCCATGGATGAATGGTAATGGATGAGTGGTTGAATGTCCCTGTTGGCTGAACATCAGAAAGGCTCAGGCTTCTTATGAGACCCTGTTAGCAGTGGTCTAACTGATAGCAAGTCAGACCTGCAAAGTGCAAACACTCTGCAAAGAAGTAAAAAGCACTGACAACCACATACTGTTGTTTGGTTAAGTGTGGTCGATTTCATCATTGTTTTCTGTTTACTGGAAAAGCAAGGTGACAAAATGTATTTAGTTGTGTGGCAATTTCTTCCTCTAAACTATGCTTAATCTAACATTATTTAATCTAACACTGCTAACTGTAACTCAGGCTAAACACTTGCCTAACTATTCAGCACTCAAGTGTGAGCCTAATAAGAGAGCCTGAAATAGAGAGCATGAAATATTAAGACGTAGATTTAAGCATAAGATAAGTTTCTATGCTAAAATTATGTCATCAACACTTTGTAATGAGTGAGTATTCTACTTTGAAGTGACTGGCCTTGAAAGGTCAACCTAATCACCCTGAAATAACTTTCTATAAAAAAGCAGCCGTACTGCAAGCTTGTGTGCAAACATGAGAGCGTTTCGTAGGTTTATAGAGCTGACTGGAGAAGGTGTCAAATCCTGTTCACACAGGAAGCAGAGTGACGAGCACAATGACCATCTAAAGGGTAATGCACCTTAAAGTGAACATTTTCAGGCTATTCAATGTGACCATGACTACTATTACTGCAAGCAATTGGAACTACCCTCTAAATACTGGTACCATGTCATGCAGCTGCACACTGAGCTAGTTTCATACCTGCATGACCAGGATGTGGAGAGAGTTGGCACAACATTGCTGTAGTATCAGAAAAACCATAAGTGCAAGATCTAGCTTTCTAGTCACTTAAAGAGGATACCCTTCCACAGTCAATTTTCTACACTGTAAGCTATATTGCTATGCACTGTAAAGACAACTGAAATAGAAGCTCAGACGAACCTACGATTAAACTCTTATTCCCTAAATTGTAAGGAGATATGAGAAATATGAGCAAGCTGAAACCTTCAACCACTTCTGCAAATGCTTAAATGCTCCACACGAGGTTGCTATGACAATTTAATTATAGCCTATCATGGTTGCACTGTTATTTGTTTGCCTCTGTGAAGCAGTGGGAAGATAATGTGTGAATGTGAAGTGGCGCTTTTTGGCAGAGCACCTGATGTCTGGCTGTAGGAGAAACAGCTCTAGTTTGTAGTTCATGTTTGAGGAGGTTTCACAGCATGGCCAAAGCCTGTCCGTTATGACTCAGAGCTGTAACCCTTTCAGCTAATAATAAAAGTGCACAGCACATAGCATGGCAGAACTGAGACGAGTGCATACAGCACATGTAAGATAGGCCACATTTTTTGGGCTTAATGCATCTATAGACCTGCAAGTTTAATATTTGGACACAATCCATCAATTCACTCTTAGCACAGTGATGTGCAGCATTCAAGTAGCATTTCATTCCATCCAGACTTCAGCCAAAGCTAAATTAAAAAACAGGAAATTGATAAGATTGAGGGAGAAGTGGTTCATTCTTCATTTGGTTATCTGAAACCACTCCTTTAAAAAACAGTCTATCAAAGAATAAGCCCCAGCTGGCAAATAATATACATCTAGATCTCCTGTGAGATTTCAGCTATCATAACTACTTCCTGTACACAGAAGTTCTAATGTCCAATCAGGAGTGAGCACAGAGCAGCAGGAGCACTTCTGCCCAATGACTGAACAGAATGGGCATGTTCCATTTGAACCATAACTGAGGGGCGTGCAAACGTTGTTATGTAGCTGTGCTCCAGAGAGCAGGAGTCCGGATATGAGTCTGACCCTGGATCATACATGGGGGAAGTCAGTTATTACAGTATAGGCCGGTGGTTTATGAGTTTGGTTTAAAATCCAATATCAGAACTACATCCAAGGATAACTTTCAGTCCACTCTGGTCAAGTCAGCAGCTGCACAAGTGAGCCGTCCACATAACACCTCTTTAACGTCAGAACTGAGTAGGGAAAACAAGAGAGCTGGTGTAATAGGCAGAGCAAATGTTTTTACATGATATTTGACTTAAGGGTGACATTGGATATTGATGTGAAATATAGGTTGTTTTATTTCCCATATTCATAAAAGTTGAATATGGTGTTGTTTTTCAGTGGCCAGAGTCATTTCCTGGACTAGTCTGACCACATTTTGTCCAGGCCACCACTGCTGGAATGTTTGACCATCGCAAACAGCAGAACAGCTAATGCAGCTTGCTGACCCAAGCATGATCTTTCTACAACAGTCTGTCTGGGGTCACAGGTACAAGAGAAACGCCTGCAAGAGTTAGGCTTGCTGGAATAAGTTATGGTTGGGATTAATGAGAGCTTAGTTAAGATGCGTAAGTGGGTCTAATAAATGTAAGATGAATAACAATAAAAGGCTTTAGAGAAACTAACTTTTCTAAGATCGCTTGCTGCTTTCTGTCAGTCTGAACTCTGCCTTGACCTTGTCTTGTCCTCAGGTTGTCCCTGTGATGGTCAACTAAGCACACATAATACCACACAGAGATAATGATCAATCTTATTGTGCTAGGCTGGACAAAGACACGCAGACATGCAATATATTTTAGCTCTTTGGCGATAGCTGTCTGCCTTAAAATACCATGCGACAGCAGCTGGTACTAGACTAAACACTGCTGCTGACATTGTACATTACACGCTGAGCGTATAACCTCACAATTACTAACACTGTAATTACACAACACCATCATTTATCCAAACACGTCAGATACAAGCCAGGAGATACATGCAATATGTAAACATCGCATTTTTGCTAAATCAGTATTATGATGACCATGTCTGTGATTATCATTTTAAATGAATATGCACTATAAGTAGTTAAAAAACATTTAAAGACATTTTTTGATCCCTCAGACAGACAAACACTAGTCATGAGGTTACAGTGACAGCAGTGGCAGTAATTATATTACCTACCCTCATTTTCAGATGTTGGACATGCCACCTGTAGAACCAGATCAAATGTTCTTTCTGGAGTCTCCCTGAAATGAATAAAACAGCGTTTACTGTGAGGGCATCTGAGATCTGTTTGTAAACCGAATCATTTTTTGCAACAATTGTGCATTCATACTTGGCACAAATAACATGTTTTACAGTTGAGATCCATCACATATTAGTATATTTTACGGTGAAATTTAATAAGCGGGCCAAGTGTTTCCAACGGTAACTTAAGCAGGCTGTCAGTGGTAGTAACTGTCATGTCAAGATGGTAGTGTTTTACTGTTATACGACAAAATGTGATAAGTTGTCTCATCTCTGATTGTTTGTCTGGACAAACTTTGGTGACAGGGCGACATTGGTTTTGGGAGCTCGGTGGCCACATGTAACCTATTTAGGGCTGCCTGCTTGGCTAGCAAAGCTGCTAATTGGTGGTCAGCTAGTAGACGTTGCAGCAGACTGACCCAAATGCTGCCTAGCCAGCTGGCCTGGCTGTTAAATCCACTGTTGGAGATGTCTCAAATTACGCTAAACATTCCTTCGTATTACACATTCGTCTCTGAGTTAACGTTACGTCCCCGGACCAAATTAGCCGTTAGCTCGACATTTTAATACAACGAGACGAGAGACGGGAAAAAAACAAAAACTCTGGTCTTACTTTATTCTGCTGTCCATGGTTTAGCTACAACATCGCGACAGCTCCGGGCTGTCGGCGGATCTACTGGTTGTCCGAGAGACAGAAGATTTCCCCTCGTCCTTCCTTAGCCTTACCCGTAACTTGTGCTATCTTATCTGATACCGGTCGAAAGCTGCTGCGACGACATGCTTGGAGGGAGAATAGTGCGCAAATTTATATCTTCCTTCTGCTGTATGTGTGCCGTTGAGGTGGCCTGAATATCAGTTCAGTACCACGGTGGTTATTTCCCACAACAAACACCACTCCAGGAAGTGCTGTCAAAGATTTAGTGACGTAAGCGCGTCAGACGAGCACCTTGCTGCTGCCTAGGAGCATGATGCACCTCAGCTAATAACATCCATGCCTACTCCAGAACTAACCCGCATGATTCATGTTTTCCGTGGAAATGTGTTTCCCCATAAGATTGTATTACAATGTTCAGTAATAGTGGTAGCGGTAGTCTAGAGCAGTGGTTTCCAAAGTAAGGTTCTGTGATCATCAGGGGTCCTTAAAGGGGTTCTAGGTTGTCCCTAACACAATGAGAAACATTATTTCATTCGCTAGAGGCCAGATTAGTGAGTGAATAGGTTTTACTGTCCGCAATGTTACCTTCCCACCTACAGTACATCTTAAAATGCAAATATTCTCAGATGAGTTTGACCAGAACAAACTTGTCAAATAAGGGTCACTGACACTGACTACCTGGCATAGCAGTTAACTTCCAGCTGCTCCAGTAGAGGATTGTACTAGTATTTGGGCACATCAATGTATGATTGTCAAGCAGGATGTTGCTGAGTAACAGCATGATCAGTCGACTTTCCCTGGAATAATACGGTTCAGTTTTAAGAATAATTATATTGTGTTTGTGTATTTATGCCACATAAACAAGTTAGACAACATAGTAGTCCATGCATGGAACAAATGCTTCAATCACAGCACATAAATCAATTCCAAAATTTTTTAATTTATGGAAATAAATGTCTGAATGTCATCCTGTACCTAGAAAGTCAACACACGTTATATATAGTACATTAAATCTGTTTCAGTCACTCTATCTGCAACACATTGTTATTGAATAAGCTGAGTCACCGACCGCTTAATATTTGCATTGAGTCCCATGTTTATATTTGTCCCATGGTAAATTGAAACCAATGGCTTAGATGTTCTTCTCTCACTCCTCTCCGGAGAGTCTGTCTGGATCACAGCCAATTTTCTTCAGGCTGACTGGAAGGTAATTAAGTGGCAGCAGACTGGGGCATGCTGTTTCAGGCACTCGTATGAAATGATAATGGCAGGCGCACTGCCTTACCATTCAAAAAAACAATATAGATGCACACAGATAAATGCACACACATACACAGACACACACCCACAAAGCCCTTTTGAGACTTGGGTGTTGTGAACCAGTCAGGACTCACATTACAGGGAACCCTACAGAAGACAATCCCACGATAACATCAATTTAAGAAAACCTCTAAGACTGAAAAAAAAATGATACAGGGTTCTTTCCAGGCCTGGCAAAATATACATTTGAAAATGGCTTCAAACATTTTGCCCCAGCTGGGGTGCACATGATTTATCTTGCCAAATGGAAATATCACTTACCAGAAAAAATATAACAAGTGTTCCCTATGTTTTTTCAAGTGGTGAAAATGCAGCCCAGTCAGCTGCTAGGTAGCCCCAGTCTTTTCCTATCATCCTAGAACTGCTATTCATTCATTTGTTCATTGTGGGGTAACATTTATGTCCGGAAGTGAATGCTTGATTTAAATGATAAATAACCTCATCAATCATTGTTCTTGGCTGTAAGTTAATGTGTAGGTTTTATTTGTAGAGGATTTTTGCACATTGTTACATTATTTGCAGTCCTGATCAGGCAAAACACTCCATTGACTCCATTGCAGTGTAAGTCTATGAACATTTGTGGGTTTATACATTTTTCATCATATGGTAGGTTTTACAGTATTTAAGATGAGGGCTTGTAATTACAAAATGGCTCAAGGTGGAAAGGTAAAATACACTCTAATTTCTGTGGCAAAACAAACCTGTTCAGCAAAAGACACCATGTCCACAGACATTTTTTCACATTAAGCATGCATAAATATTTTGACCAGTCCAAAAATTTGTCTGAGGGTAAATTGACCCCACAATGTCAGTCAAAAGACACTTGTCAGGTTTCATTAGCCAGAATCCTGCACTAGACACATCATCAGAGGTGGCTTACAGCGGCAGATAACCTTCGAAGGACTCATTAATGTCCACTCATCAACCTTATAGCGCTCAGTCCAAGTCACCACGCTACTTTGTGTTATGTATAATATTGGAAAATTTTGTCAGTTTTGCACTTTATGTACCTGGAACCAGTAAGAGTAAAGGAATATATATGTACGGTAAAGGATTCGGTGCAAGACCAGCCCAACTAAACTGAGATATGAGAGGACTGGGTCTTTAAGGACAAAAATACATAAATTGTGATTTTTTTCTCCTTTAAGTGTAAGGAGTTTTGATTGTATTGGTGGTTGCTTGCCTTTTGCTGATCACATTGGACATAGGTCACAGTTTACCCACATTTCATTTACCACTATATCACTACTTTCAGGGGCATGATGACAATAGAAACCAGTGCTGATGTATTGGTTATGTATCTATTTTCATCTGACAATGTCCCCTGGTATTTGTTTCTCTGTATGCTTCAATAAGGTCCAGTTATCCTTGCCTCATGTGATGAGACATCTATAATAGCTGCTTTCAAACAGCAGAGGCGCTGTGTGAATCACTGGCTCAGTGTTATGAGATGGTCACATGTCAACAAAGTGACGAGGGCAGAGGAGGAAGTAGCACAGGCTACACTACTAATATCTAACCTTCTCCGCAAACAGATTTCCATATAGACGATCTTTGATTATGGCACATCACATGAGCGGAGACAGGCGCATGCAGTCGTTATTAGGTTGTATTTAATTAAGGGATATTTTTACGTGACGTTGTCCCATGTAAAGTGTTTTTTTTCCAAACTGCTGCAGGCGAGTCAACAGTGTCAAAGCAGGTTTTTATAGCACCAACTTTTACCTACAGCTTTCACACATCCCCAGCGTTTAAACCAGCGATGGTAGAAGGTGGTCGTTTTTATACTTTAGCATGTTTCCCCAAAGTTACCAGAGTAAAGTATTTGTCAGCAGATTGATTCCTCTTTATGTACAGTATTATAAACGACTTGTTACCATGTCGATACTGAAGCTCTCAGGAGAGAGCTCGAAGCCATTGATAAGCAACAGAGTGCAGATCGATGTGGACAAGAGTGAATTGGGCTTCAGTGAGGTGGTGACAAGCAGCATGGGCGGTGAAACGGACAACTCTGGAAAGAAGTTCACACAGGATGAACTGGCCATCCACAAACTGCATAGAGAAGCATGTGAGGTAAGATGTATTGCATCAGAGCCTGCAAAACCAGCGTCCGTGTGTTACATGTAACCGTCAAGTCGTGTTTATCATAAAAATTGTTTTGATCAAGTTATATTATGCCATTATGTAA
>OMKZ01034605.1:0-10689 GCA_900302535.1 Neoniphon sammara | reverse complement strand
TCCCTTCATGGCCCCACAGCCTGCTTTCACAGCCCGCACACAGGACATTCATCAGGAAAGGTGTAATTTGCCGAGCAGTCGCTCTTCTCTGCCAATACAGTTTGTTAACCAATTGTTAAATGTGTGTGTGATTGAACGCCCGCTGTATGACCCTTACACTATAGATAAATTGATCTGCTTTCCCATTTTTCATGTCTTGTTTTACCAAAATTAGTGTGACATGTTTTTTTTTTAATATATATGATAAGGTGTTCTAAGAAATCCAAACTTGTTTTTGCATGCAGCCCATGAATATTCAACTGTTTTTCAGTGACACTGAAGAATGAAGATGATAGTGATTAACAGTTTGGATAGTGGGTTTGATACATGACAAAATAATTATGAATTTGCGTAGGCAAAGACAAGCCGCTCTTTTAATATTGTTAAACATGACCTAGATGAAAAGGGTCTTGAGTTTTTAGCTCCTGGAGATACCACAATAATTTGTCAGCTTAGCTGGTATTCACTGGCTGAAAGTGACATGTCAGTCTGTGATGGCCCATGCCATGTACTTCACACTCCAAAGTATTTGTTGCTCAGTGACATTGAGGTGACCCAGAAAATTCTATATCATTAAATGCTTGGAGGAGTTTTTGCCGCTGACTGCAGTTTGTTCCCAGCTCAACAACACGTTGGCTGATTCCCTCACTGGTGTTTAAGTGTGGTCTCTTTGCCTGTCTCAGTGTAATCAAATTCTACAATTACTATGCTCTTCAAGCCCCTTTTTTGTACTCCTACCACTCCACAATCTTGCGTCACAGTCAAAGCTTTGCAGTGGATGTTACTAAATGTGTTTCCTAGATATCCTGACACACTGTAGTTTAATTCTGGTTACACAACACTAGATGTCACTCCAATGTTCTGAGATTAGTTTGATGTGACTGGAATTGCCCACAACCTAGGTGGACATCCCTATTTGCCTTTTAGTGCATTTCCACACATCAGTTCACATGCCTTCACATCCCATTACATCACATATCCCTATATTTAACCATGGATCAAAAGCTTGTGTCATCCAAGTCTAAGATGCTGTTTCAGATAAGCAGATTTAAAGTGTGTGTTATTTGAGCAGAAAACTAAACGGGGGGATAGGTGGGGTATCACTGCGGTGTGATCCTAGGTCTCAAGGGGAGGCCCCCGCTTGTCAGAATGTGCTGTTGCAGGATCTTCCTGATGAAGTCATTAAGAAGTCATTAAGAAACCATTAAGAATCATTAAGTCGGCGAGGTGGCACTCCAATGTGCGCACAGCGAAGCGCCAGGCATCAGGAAAACTTGTTAATCACGCAGTTTATTTGTTTCCCCAGTGTGAGACTGTAAATACTATGACAGTGTGTTGAAGTGTGCATCCTAATGAAAGTCTGTATTAGCTCCTCTGCCAGTGTGTGAACACCCGTCTCCAGAGGGGCTACTCTCATCATCGCACGATGGCTGCCTCCTCGCCAGCTAACTCTCTAAAGCAATAAACAAGAGCACGCATTTCTGATTTTGTTCACTCATTTTCCCCTTAATCGGCCAGGTGGTTTATGAAATGGGAGAGATATCAGGGAACACTGTGCTTTGTTGTCGCCTACTGGCATCCATCCTTTCTGCTTTGCTCTGGACTGGCTAGTGTGTGTGCATGTGTTCCTGTGCGTGTGCGTGTGTGTATGTGTGAAGTGTCCGCACTTGTCACGCGTAGGCTTACCCTCGGTGCGACTGTTTTTCTAGCTGATTGTCTGTGACCACTAGAAGGCCCATACCGTGACAGGTTGGGAGGAGGAGGGCGCTGCTTGAAAAACCACTGAAGAGCTCTTATCTTCCTCATTAGGCCTAAGCGAGATGTCGCCTTTCCTCATAATTATCTCCATACAGTAAATCTCTCATTAGGAGGTCCCTCTAATCTGAACCCTCAGAGAGAGGGGGCTATCTCCAGGATGAGGAGGGAGGGACGAAGGCTCAGGTGCTGCCAGGCTCTGCGCTTAATATCAGCTTGAATTCGGCTCTGTGGGGTGAGCACTGACCTAAAAAGGTCTCTTATAAAAGGAGAAGACGTCAGAAAATAACCACACAAATTGTATTATAATTCTTTCAGTTTTTTTTTTTTTTTTTTGCCAAGGAGGGAGTATTAAATATACTGTTGTTGGCTGTGCTTATCCATAGACTTGGGGATTGGCCAGGCAACTGTGCTGAAGGCCGTGATCAGATAGCGCACTTTTTTCTCAAAATCATCGCAAGTTCACAATAACTTGCAAGCTGTTTAATTGCTGTTAGTTAACTAAAGAGAACAAAAGCGATAAGCTGCTTCACTTTCTGTTGTTCCTCTTTCATCACATATTTGTCACATTTGTGCAGCAGTCATCCTCTGCCATTGAAAGAAATTACAGTTTCCATTAAATTACAGTACTATGTTAGCTAGAGCTCACCCCTTGATCTCATTATGTGATATAATTTTCACCTGTGTTTCCTTGGAGTCTTGATGTTGTAAATAGCTAAGTCTGCCTGCTTCACTCCGGGTAATTGTTTTCCACTGTCAGAGAAGTATTTACTTGTTTCGTTGTAAAATCAAGTGCATTCTGAGATGAAAAAAATCACATCAAAATGTTTCCATTTGCTCCGTTTTGATTGGTCAGCTGACCAGAAGGTGATGTTGAAATGAACCCAGGAGAGCCCCTTAAAGTGCATGCCATCCAAAATACATTTAAGTGTAGGAGGGTGCACATTCCTGCTGCAATCATTGAAACCAGCAGAGAAAAAGACACAGGCGAGTGCAAAAAAATAAATAAAAAAAAGAATCTGATGTGATCACAGCCTTATTTGCTTTTGTCCGCACATTTGGTTTGATACCTCCCCCACTGTCTTCCAGCCTGAGAGTACAACCCTCCTGCTGACCGTATGACCCAGGTCAACCAACTTCTCTCAGGGATTAATTCTTGTTGTGTGTAAACACATTAACTGGCAATTAATATGGAGATTCGGCTCCAGATGTGCTTGTAAAAGTGGAGTTTGGACTTGGCAAGCAGCACTTTGATCCATATGGGTTAGCTGCTGAAGCAATATTCCACCTGCTCCTGCCGCCATTATTTTTCACACAGGCAAACAAATGCCCCAAATGAGAGCGGCAGCATTTGGTTTGGCTCCACTGATGGGGGAGGGGGACCGCCTCATACTTGCAGCATTCATACACACCTGGTTAGTATGTGTTGAAACGTGGCAGAAAATCTGTTTTTGCTCTTCCGTTATGTTAATTTCTGTCCTCCCACACTTGGAACATGATGATGTGAGGGTTTCATCAACAGCTGCAACTGTCTGTTAAATGATACGACATCACTGCAGTATCAGTTTCCTGTCAACTAGTTAAATTCTACAAACTTTCAGTGTTGTATTGCATTAATAATATAAAAGAAAATGATGTAAAATATAGAAATAATCTAAAGGCTCAGTACCCCTGTGACATTTCACCTACCTGTGTAACTCAGACACACAGCCAGCCCATGATTCCTCAAACAAATTGGACCGAATTGGACTAAATTACTTTTTTTTTTTTATTGATCTGACTTATTTTCAGGCCATGTAATTTAATCCTCATATTACTAGGCCTATAGATCATTGTTGTTTATAAAGAAAGGCCAATCAATAAAAAATAATACTGACTGCCTTTTAAAATGAATCGATGTGAAACCTGATGCTATCGTATTATTATCATTCAAAGGCAGTGTGGTAACATGATCTGCTTCAGTTACAGTGTCACAATTTTAGTGACAGAGGTCTTATTTGACTGGCAGCATGTATGAAAGCACGCGAGGAAAACAGTAACAGATAAAACTCTCCAATGTCGGTTATGCATCACAAAAATAGAGGACGCTAATTTTACCCTCTGCAGTGTCTGACTGTGCTGCGTTTGCCTGTTGCTTTGCAGCCCTCTGGTTTTCTCAATCAGTCATCGAGATGCATGCGGGTCACAGCTGAGATATTGTGTAACTCCTGCTCAAGTGATCAGTCGCAGCAACCAGCTGCAGATAGAGTGATTGCAGGCGAGAACCGTTAACCCTGCTCATCAGGATCCCTCAACAAAACCCACTAATTCACAACAGAACAGCAGTAACATAAGCAGCAAGTTTTCACGTCTCACTCATCTTCCAAGATTTCTTGCAGCACAGAATTGCGGTATGATCCCCTAGACCGATCACATGATACAAATACAAATTTATGCATATTTTAAAATCATCCCGAGAAAACAGCACGCTAAATTTCAAGTGTAGTCATACGGAATAATAACCGCATGATTCCCAAGCTAGTCACATTCATTTCTCTTAATTTTATGTCAAAATAAGGATCTTCCTGTTCGCCTCTGGAGCTTTCCACATACTTCTGGGGGTAAATGTACTCTCGTTTGTAAATAGCAGGTGTACAGTAAGACCTTGATGTTGTTCCCTGACTTGACAGGTTACTCTTGTGTATTAAAACTCACAGAACTTTAGACATCCACGTCACAGTTATAGTCTCAGATGCAGATGTTCAACTCAGTAATAATTGAGTTCCTTCATTTGATAGTGTAGTGCAGGTGTTTGTGGAGCTGGAAAAAAAGACAGCAAAGTTTGTTGTATAAAATACGCCCACCTGGATTCTACAAACAAAATTCTGTGGTAATTCTGTGTCTTGAAAGTGATATTTAGTCATTACATATTTTGCAAACTTTTAAAACAGCCTGAAGTGAGCAATTATTAAGTAAAATATGTTTCTTCATGAATCAAGTTGCTCTGTAAAAGGCATTATTAGAAGCATTAAGGTTATTTGTAATAACATTGCTTTAAAAACACCTGTCAAGAAATACATTTATAATGCAAATGTGCTTCATTAAAGAGCCTGAGTTATCGAGTTATCAACTAGATCTTTTAAAAAATTAC
Organism: Neoniphon sammara; assembly: GCA_900302535.1. Classification (NCBI taxonomy): domain Eukaryota; kingdom Metazoa; phylum Chordata; class Actinopteri; order Holocentriformes; family Holocentridae; genus Neoniphon; species Neoniphon sammara. The sequence continues at coordinate 5,765 of OMKZ01034605.1, read as the reverse complement.
AAAAAGTCCAAAGGGTCGAACCTTCAGCCACTGTAAACGATGAAGCCATCTTTCACGATGGAAGAACAAAATGAACCAGTGAACTGCATGAGATGAATAATAATCTGCTCATCGTCCTAGATTGTGGTAAACCCACAGCCATCCTTCAAGACACATTTACATAGCATTTTGAATGCTTTTCTTTATTTCATTTTTACCCCCACAAAGTTTTCCTTAATTTGGTTTTGTTGGAGGTGCTTGTGGATTGCAAGATCCACTCTATTGTATCAGTGTGACAACTTGATTTGATTTGGAACTTCATCACTCTTCTCCCTCAACCCTCATCGCTCCTCTAGGCAGGTATCAACCCTGCACAAGTCAAAAATCACCAAAGACTCAGCAGAGTTCATTTTTCATTGCGACAGTTTGCCCTATCCCCTATATTTTAGCCACGCCCCCTTTCATGACTTATGAAACTTTTGTGAACCTTTTCTTAACTGAGAAAACAATGTGGCAGAATCTCTCCAACTACAAACCTGCCAGATTGGACCAACAATGGAAGCCATGTAGACTCAATCATCAAATTATGTGCTTCTTCCATGTTTTTTGTCAGTTGAGTCTAAAGAGCCCTCCCTTACATTGACTCTCTGCAATTTTGCATAGTGCACCTTTTACTGAAACTCTTTGAAAGCACATTTGACTCATGCTCAGGTGAGAGAGGTTTAATGATGGGCGATTGAGGAGCTTGTAGTGCAGGGTTGATAGATGACCAATGCGAGGGTGAGGGGTTGAGAGGGAGAGGTGATATTGGACACAGGGTTGAACAAAGCAGGCGTGAGGACTGGGGATGAGTGGTGATGCTTGTGCAGGGTTGATACCTGAGTTGACGATTACTGAGAGCTGAGGAGGAGGAGTGAAGCCCCCAGTGTGGTTGCCACATATCAGGCACCTGCACCGTCCATTCAGTAGGCCTACAAACCTGCCACATCAGTAGCTTAGTGACCTCTAGTGTTCATTTTTGGCAAATTCATGCTTCGTGGAAGTGAACTGCATGAACGTGACTCGTAAATTTTTTTCACAGATGAATCAGAATGAATTCCACGGGAGACTTTGTTCTCCACGGTAAATTATGTGTTTGTGGAATTGAGAGACTTGAAAAAGGAAACGTTAACGGTAAAGCAAGCATGGTGTTCAATATGTAAACTGTTAACATCAATCCATCATTGCCGCATTAATTTTGAGAATTTTGAGACTACCATAAACAGACAAGGCCATCGCCAAGAACACTGGCAACATCTTCTGGTCTCTCAACAGCATCTTACAGTTTGTGTTGCGTGGTCGGAAATGTCGGGAAGTCTGTTGGATTGCTTATCGGCACTGAGCCAGATTGCTTTACGGCACATTTTGGAAGAGAACTCTGGAAGACGACGCTAAAGGTTTCAGATTTTCTCACAGGGCCTTAAATTAGACATCAATGTTAAAAACTGATAAAAGACTAGAGAAGAAGATACTGGGGACGGTAGCTCTATTTAAGCCACAACCTCCCACTCACTGCCACACGGGGTCTGTCCTCCAGCACAGCCCGGATGGACTAGCGGTCCCCTGATGGTCGCATCCTTTCCCCTGAGGTCTGCTGTGTGCCGATGGGTAAAGGGGAGAGATGCACTAGCAGACGCTGGCCACAGTTGCTCTGCCTGGCATGAGCAACACGTTGGCTCTGACCGGGCCCAAGTCGTCCAAGAGCTCTGTCTTTTCCGGCCGGCCTGGGTGCCCGCATGGGGCCTGGCATGCTGTGCATGAGCTTGGCATCCCGGACAAACAACAGGAGGTGGAGGCATCCTCGCTCGCTCTCTCTCTCTCTCTCTCTCTCGCTCGCTCTCCTACTCTCTCTCTCTCTCCTGATGATCTGCTCCAAGGACGATTTCCCTTCTCTCAAAACTGGCTGTGGTTATGCAGGCAGCAGCAGCAGCATTTACAGGCCTTCAAAAGGAATAGAATAGAACAAAAGAGGAATTGAGGGAATAGGTTTAATTCATTTGATTCATATTGTATAGAATCACATCCAGGCAAATTAAATTGCACTCACTTTTGGACACAGATGGACAAAACCTTTGACTGGTGAACAGTGTGTGCAGACATACACTACATGCAAGAATCTTATTGTGGTACTTCCCATACAAGCTGTAAGAAGACCTGAGCAGTAAGAACGATTACAAATTGCTAGGTATACACTAGAAATTACCTCATTGTTCACCTACTCTGTGGTAGGTGAATAGCGAATCTTACCAAGAAAGTTTTCCCCATATCTACAAAGGATGCTAAGTAAACTAATGATTTTGTTGCTACTGTTGTGATTGTACTGATTTACTGATTACAATTCAACATGGTTGGACTACAGAACCACCCAGCAAACATTTTGTTGCTGAACAGATGTTGTTATGATGTCTGCACCAATACTAAAAATGTGTAAATACGGTGCCAAAATAAAAGGTAAAAATGTTGTCGTTTCTACTGTATGTGCTGAACAACACATCTGAAGCACGTCTTTATCATAACTTGGAAATTTCATCGCTCACTCTTAGGAGGGTCAGATAACAGCAGCCATGTTAGTCTGTAGACTTTACAATCCCATAGTGGTAAACACTAAAATTTCTGGTTATGCTTAAGTCCTTCACGGCAATAACAACCAGCCATTAATGCAGTTATATCCTGACCTCCATTTTAAATTATATCTCACTTTTCTAGTATTTTTCATCACTGCAATTACATCAATTAAAATGTGTTTTTTTTAAACATTTATTTTTTCAAGAAAACAGAGAGAAAATATGTTGTTAGATAACAAGGGCTATGCTGACTATGTTATCTACAACTGGATTAATAATCAGTTTGCCTGCTGGATCTATCTAGATCTTAAAAATGTACAATTTAGTAAGTATGGCAGTAACAGCCAAAAAACATGAATACCATCACAATCGACACATTTTCCAATCTACCGAGCTAAACCTTGAAGGCAGTGCAGAGGTGATTTAGGTGATAACCATTTCAAAATGCAGTTGAAAAGCAAAATTGCTCTGGGGCACAATAGTTTCTCATACTTTCTATAAAAGTAAATAATAACAAAAATATAGTTTCAGTCGTAAAAAATAAATCCAAACTTGTCAATTCCTGTATTTGTAGTAATAAAAAAGATGTGTGGTTGAGTTTGTGCTTCATATTATGACTAAAAACAAATTAATTGACAGATCAGTTGATTAATTGAAAAAATACCAAAATATTTGTGAGCCCTACATTGCAGTCTTTCAAACGTGTGCTAGGCAGCTCTACATTAAAGCAGATCCAAAAAACAAACTTGCTATTCTATGGAACAATGGTTTATTATCCTCCACACTTACATTTTCTGGAAGCGAGCTATAAAAGGTAAGAGGGGACCAGTGAGGGGAAGGGAAACCATCCATCCTATGGTGTTTATTATTCCCAGAGCTTAAAAAACACACAACTCTTATTAGAATTACATCTCAATCCCTCTTTTCTGTGTGTCAGCATTATCATATTGATCTTGTACTGTGGCTAATGAGGTGGATGCAAGTTTCTTCACTTATCCTACTATAGTTACTGACCAACGGGAGATCTGAATCCTAACAACGTCCTTCAGTCGTCACGTGGATGGAGGGAGCATCTCATTTCCATATAGAGCTCTGTGGATGGCTAGTTCTCTGACCGCCCCAGCTGATGAAAATAAAGGAAACTGTATTTTAAAGCAGCGCCCTTCCTGCAACCCCCATTATTCATGCTGTTTATGATGTAAATATTTCAGAGGGGTGAGATGACCCCACAGCATGGCAAAGGCCATTAATAATCATAAAAAATATGAACCGCCCTCTCAATGATTAATTGTATGCATTTTGCATAATGCTTTGTTTGCGGTGAGCTTTAAGCAATTTACTACCAGCCAAGCAAACTGTCGAAGTAACCAAGGCTACTTCAAAGTGATTTTTGCCCCTGTCTTACTAGTCCCTTTACATTACTCCCCATAAAGGTTCAAAGATGGAGTCAGCATGCTGTAAATCTAAGAACTGTTTGTCAACAAACAAGCATTATGGCAAATATTTGTGACAAGAAGTGATTCCTTAAAAAAAAAAAAAGAAAAAAAAAATAGCATCAGGCCTCAAAAGTAAAAAAGTATTGGGATGCTCAGTATGTTGAGTACTGGGAATATAATACATTAATACATGAACTTCTGGTGCAATAGATGGAATGCAGTTGTTTTGGATTGTGTAGCATAATATGATTTTCTCTGTGTACAAAATATGAAGTGGTATTGTATATTGAATATTATTTATTTTATTAGTACAGAAATGAAAGCTATCATTTTTGCCATCAGTGAGTTTTTGTTTTAAAATAGGGCTTTCACTACCAAGAAGTGGATGTGTTTAATATTAACTTGACTGAAATAAGGAAAAATAAAATTTCTGCCAAATCTTGGCAAAGCAAAAGTGGTATCTTGGCAACTTCAACGAGTCCTACTGGCTCGCTTGAGTTTGTCAATTAGATCATGCATATTCAACATTTTATCCATTTTGTGTAGAACAGACTGAGGTCCAAGATTACCTAGTCCTCTGGCCTCCCTATCATGTCCCTGCCTGCCTCTGCAACTGGCCTGAAGTGACTGCGTTCACTTGTTAAATAAATGCACCACATGTACTTGTGTGTGTGTTTGTGTGAGTGCGTGTGTGTGTTTGTGCCCATGCAAGCGTGCACGCGCGCGCACACACAAACTGCATTATGCCTCTGTGTATTCCTATAGTAGTCCCTGCTGCTATAAAAGCTCAATGATCAACATTAAAATAACATTAAAGGTGCAACTTGTAGCATTTTAACATCAATAAATCATTACCACGTTAATTTAGAGACATTAGTATAATTACCATAAACACATAATACCATTGCTGAGAAGCCTCTATCAATCTTCTCAAATTGTCTTTGAGAGAACAAACTTCTCAAGAACATGCAGTTCTTGTAGTTCTTTACAGTTTGAGATAGACTTTGTGCTTGACGTCGAGTGTGTGACCAATTAAAATGCACAGCTGTTCCTTTTCCCATCTGTTTCAACCAGCTCTGTACCATAGATTGTTGCACTGTTTGGACATGATGTCACTCTTGCACAAAATTTTAGGACTTTCCTTTTGTTCTCATCAGCCAAGTCTCTATCCAATGCATCCTTGGGTAGCAAGTAAACTTCTGGGTTGTTTCCATCACCAATCCTTGCATTCTTTTTGTTTTGGAACTATGCTTTGACTGTTAGATGTCAAACACAAGAATGCACAAGAACAAAAATGAGAACGACCACGTCAAAGTATTGTTCTTTTTGTGACAGGAAGCAACCACCAAGAATATCACTAAGGCTACCAGTCATCTTGAACTTATTTGTTCACAGACTTTATACCAACGCATCACATTTCATCTGACAATGATAACGGTGATTTAAATTTTACACATAGCACCTTTAACATTAGCTCCACCATCTTTATTCTTTTACTTAAGCAGCACCAGAATGCAAAAACCCAAAAACGATCTTTCAGACGGTAGCTGATTATTTTCTGATGTAACCATATTCAGCCTCAGGTTAACCAAAAAAAGTCGGCCCCTCCGATTAGGCAGAGAGAGCCGACGCAGACCAAACAAAGAGCTCCTCTAGTGAAGCATTAAAAGCGTTGGCAGTCAATAGTCTTATTTGATGCGGATTCCTCAGAGGCTGAGCTAGCACAGAGCTCCACTGAAGCTTGGCC
>OMKZ01034603.1:0-10512 GCA_900302535.1 Neoniphon sammara | reverse complement strand
AATTCATTCGCACCGATTTGTGGTGTCAGAAACTTTTGAGCCTGTTTATTTGCACGCACATCAATGTAATGAGAGTAATAACAATATAAAATGTTATGCCTTTTCCTACGCGGTCACAAACAGACGTGCGTAATACAGACGGGTATTTAGAGTCGCTCTGTAATTTGGGGGCCACAATTTGATTCATTTATCCGCGCACTGTTATTAACCCTGTGGAAAAAGAGATGTCAGCCGCCATTTCAGCCAGCAGGACATCCGCGCTTTGTTTAAATGCACTAATTACGCGCATACATTAGAGAGAGATGGAATGAGCGCAATTTTCACATTTTCACTTTTCGGTCTGTTTGGCTTGCAGGTGAAGAGATGGTGGAAAGGCACCTTCCGTTTCACCCTCGCACCACAGCCTCCCCCGTATTTTCACAACATTCTAACTTAATAATATCCAAGGGAAGCACCAGCATCAGCATCAGGATTTCTTGTCTTTTTAAGCGCAAAGCCGCTGCTGTGCCGCGGTGTATTACGGTTTAAAGGTCCACAGCCTGACTCCGGCAAACATTGGGGTCTTTTTGGCATCAACTCAGGGTCATTTGGTTGCTTTTTATTTCGAACATTTGAATGTCAATATTGGTGGATTTTTTTGTATTCAAAGCTGCCTTATTGTATGAGTGCACACATTTTCATCGGCGTTCGCCTATACGGTAGGATGTACCCTCTGCTCCATTTCAGCCTATGTCACCCACGACAGTGAGGCCTGTGGAAGTGATACTAATGAAGTCCATCCCAGACCAGCAGGTTTCCTTTCAAGTCATTCAACTGGCGCCATCTCCTGGACAAATGCGTACCGTTTTCTAACAGGTAAGATTAGGCTATAACCCAGTCATTACTATGTGAGGAGAGAGAGTGGGGGTGGGGGGTTCTGACAAAGTCCCAAGTCCTACTAGTCCTATACCACATGAATATGACACCATAAATGCACTATTGAAATCACTATCCCCTGACTATTCTTTGTAAAAGCACTCACGACTCATCACTTCTTCTTACACTCTCTTATCACTTTCACCCGCAGCCTCCTGATTCATCCGACCACCACCCGCATGAGCCCTGTGAATAAAGTAATTTATACCAAGTTCAAATCACCGTCCGCTTTTGCACATGCCACTGCAGTACTTCCAGATGGTCTACATATTCTGTTCTATTCTATTCTAATTATATTCTATTGCTCTCTAGTCAGTCATGGGCTGGTATGGGAAGGCGGGAGTGCACAAGAGGTTCCTATGTGTTTCTATGTAACAAATGGGTTTATTGGAACTAAACAGAGAGGGGGCTACAATACAGATTTATGAAGGTTGACATATCGCATATAGCCTATAAGTGATAATGTGTATCCATATGCAGCATCTCTAATCGAAATTTGAGAAGCACATGGTCTGACACACCCGGCAACTTGCCCTCCTTCCTCCAGCCGTCCTTACGCTGTGACATAATTGGATGCTTGCTCTGCTTGAGAGGCCATGCAGGAAAATAAGGAAGGAGAGAGAGACTGTGTGCGTGTGTGTGCATATGTGTGTGTGTGCGTGAGCTGGGGGAGGAGGAATGGGGAGGGTGGCTTTTAAGACGCGCGTAAGCAAAGTTAATTAGCGGTTATTAACAGCCCGCATAATGAGAGCGCGAGGGAGTCAATTTAATGACTTTGTTAGCGCGAGTTCAGAACGACAGGCAATGATCGGAACAACAAAAGCAATCGCGCACGAAGCCATCATCCGTAATTTCCAGCGGTAATGCGGTCTGATCAGAAACAAAGGGTTCTAATTTCGTTCAACTGACTCGATAATTTGGCCTTATGTAAGGAAAATAATTAATGACTTAATGCTTCAACCAAAGTAGCTTTCTTTGAGGGGATTTCTGGGGCCTCGTTTTGCCCGAGAAGGTCGCAAGGAAAGCAATTTCCAAGCCTGTAATTATTTATATCATGAATTTAAAACATGGACATTTGCCTTTGCTCCCAGTTGTGAAAGAGCAGCTTTCACGCAAAGTGCGCAGACAACTGAGATTCTATTAGGAGAAGCGAAGTGGGCCTTCGTGCCTCCCCACCTTCTCTCAAACGAATATGAGCCCTAATAAGGACTCTGATTACTTGCCATACTTTATCCTGAGCGATTCGAAGATATTTTATCATTTAACGGAAACAAAGATCATGCAAAACTAAATGGAAACCACGTCTAAAATAAAATAAAATAGGAATATACGTCAGGGTCCGCCTAAGCTGTGCGTATTTTGTAACCTAAATGATAATAGGCCTTCTCTGTTATCAGTCAGTCCTCCACTTGTGCCCAGAGCTGTAGTCGATATAAGCGGGTTTGGAAGTTTCGGTGGCAACTGCTACTGGCCGTAAGGACTTTGCCATATAGGGTTTTGCTGAATTGACGCCCATGCTGCCTCTCTGCTCCTGAGAGTGTACTGGGTTATAGTGGCTATTGCGTTGGGAAATTATTCGAGGCGTGCGCGTGTTTACGCATGATTTCACCATTCCACAGATGGTTTGAGTTGGAGGAAAGATGTGAGCGCTATTATCGATTGCGGCGACGTGAGCCGGCTGTGGGCCACTCTTAGATTCATTGCAGGTGGATAGGTCACCACGACGAGAGCGGCAATTTCACGGCCCCCATTGTCTGATTACTACTTTGATCACATGAATCAAGAGCTTGGGACACTCGTAAGACAACTGCCGAGGCCCAGATCTCATGTGCTTTTGAGATACATCATTATCAGCATCATCATAATCACCATCCTCCTCATCGTCATCATCATCACCACCACAGCCATCATCATCATCATCATCTTCTTCTTCTTCTTTACGACCATCATCCTCATCCTCATCATCATCCTCCTCGCTGGTTGACCATACAAGCCTGGGGCGCCTTGTGTTTTCATAGCCGCGTTGCCCTTTTATTGATTGCGTGCCTTAATTTTAATTCGATTGCGCGAGTGTCAAAAATTCCGCAAGAATCATCCTGGTAATGAGATAATCAAAGTAATATATGCAAATCAGTTATCTTGCCAGCTTATCAAAACCGGAGTGCCCCCCCTTGAGTCTGAAGAAGTCCATTTATTCAGTTAGTGGCAATACCTTGCGCAAATGGCGCGATGCAAATGACAGTTGATTAGACTAAATTAAGAACCTCGTTTCTCCCTGACCTTGTCTGAGTTTTATGTAAATTCTTTTTTTCTTGCTTTAATGTGATAAAAATGCATTTTAGACCTTGGCCTTTATTAATCAGAACAATATTTTTCATGAAAGCAACAGTGGTCAGCCTCAAATAACAACTTAGTTTCTCTCTTTCCCTCTCTCTCTCTCTCTCTCTCTCTCTCAGTCTAAATCCCGGTGTATCTTGACCCTGGTGCAACCCCCACAGGGACAGAAAGTGTGCTGTTATAACTTCCTTGCTGTGGGGGAGTGTGCCTTGAAGATAGACTAGATGTGTTCGTGTCTGTGTGTCTGTCTGTCTGTGTGCCTCTGCATGTGTGTGCCTGTGTGTGTTTACACGATTATGTGTACTCATGTGTGTACCATAACATATTGTCTTAGGGGGACAGAGAGAGTGCAGTTGAGACTTCCTCTCTGTGGGGTGTGTGGGGCCTGTAGATGGGAAAAGAATAAATCCAATATAGATTGCAGGGCTGCGCTGCCCCCCGCTGGGGACCCTCAGACTTGCAGGCCAGGATCGAAGTGCTTTTCTCCCCCTAAATTGGCCTGAGAGGCCGCAGGAGCAGCCGAGCTACACCCCCAACACTGGGACTGCCTACGACCTAATGATGGTGCTGGGGACAGCCACACACACATACACACACACGTACACAGAGACTCGCAGATACATCTGTGCACACATACACACACAATCACACACAGATTGATATAACATTAGTCACACACGCTTGCAGCCGGCCTCACACACTTGGACAAAAAACATGCACAGACATAAACACACCTTCTTCGTTTTGTGGTGCCGAACACTCTCATTCCTTGTCCGAAGACCATTCACCTGGAGTTTCCCTCTTCACATCTTGCACCACCCCTCCAAACTACCTACTTGCACTACAGATTTAGAGGCATCCTCTCTATCTGTCCTCTAACTCCAGCAGGAGGGGGGAATAGAATAACTGGCACCACACCAAGTTTCTGGACTGATACACAAACCTGCCCCTTGGTTCTCCTACAAGCAAACCACTACAAGCGCCAATGCCATTATGCTTCCCGCCAAAACACCCAGCCACCGCCATTTTGTCTCTGTCCAGGGAGCTAATTCTATTTGTGATGAGGCGTCTGATGAGTTGCTGGGTAGGATCCAGCGCCAGCAGACAGTATATCCTATAGGCAGACATTTTTGCTCAACATGCCTCATTACCAGCTCACAGGGCGAGCTGGGTTGGACATTTTATGTCAGGTACATCATGCCACTACATACATAGCTCATTTCCAGAGGGTAACAGGTAGCAGAGGTGAATAGAAAGATATATTAGAAAGCGATGCATACCTATTCATGGCCCACTCCTTTGTCAAGAGGTTGACAGGCTCAGCTTGAAATGATTGGTTTTTGCATGCTTCCACGGATTGAGTGGTATATTATTTTAACCGTGCTAGTGATACAGCTGCTATAGCTTAGCCGCTGCCATGCAATATGTAAGCTAGAATTGGTAGCTGGTGAATGTTACTGTCTGTCTTATGGTCCTGATGTTTTCCACTCTGACTTGGGCCTCAATTTGAAGGCTTTTAAGGATTACGGCACAAGGGATAGTAACATTATAACCTGTCTATTGATAAATAACTCTTCCTATGTATTATAAATACAGTTACATGAGCTACTTAAATAAAACACTCTGCAATCATTTTCTCCACCAAGGAAGGAAATTGTGTTATTTTCATTATCAGTGAGGAAATTGAATGACCTTCAGCGCTCCAAACATCTCCTCTGTTCAGATCTATGTTGTCCTCCACAGGTGTCCCCTGCTCTCTCTGGCCTACCGAGCCACAGTCTCATCACATGGCACTGTTGTGCCACATCTACAGCTCCTCTCAGGCACTCACCTCCCTCTATACTTCCTGTCTGCTGGGACTTCACTTACCTCCGCTGTACCATCTCACTCACATCGCCGTTCTCCTGCTTTCTGTCTTCTCTACTATTTTCCACTTTGCCTTTTCTCCCTTTCATCTTCGTCACGCCTCTCCTGTCTCTCGAGGCTGATACACCCTTCACCTTGTTGTCTTCAATCCTACACTTCCATCTCCACCGCAGTGCATCCCTTATCTTTTCCCTACATCGGTTTATGTTTTGTCTGGCCTAATATCTTGCCTGTGGCTGTGCATAAAGCAACGATTCAGTTTCATTTCAATACCTATTACTATGTGCATAATGTTTCACCGTTAATCAACACATAGACACACAGTGGAATACATACTGTAGTTATTATCTTGCATGCAAAGACAAACACTTAAATACACATAGGCCACAAACAGATACACAACAAAATCCCTTTTGACATCAATAATTGGTAAATCCTCTGATTAACTTGTAAGAATTGTCCTTAGAGTGCTTAAGTAATTGTGTTTGTGTGTGTCCTTTTTTATTGCAAGCACCCCCCTCTCTTTAAAGCACATCTTTATAACCAAGCAATTCCAAAGCAATTTTCTCTGTGGGAGGAGAGTGTAATTTTCTATTCTGTGACACTGTGATGTGTAAGAAACTGGGAGCTGGCGCTAAAAGGCGTCTGCAGTGTGTGTCTTGGTGTGGGTGTGAACCACTTTAATGGCCAACCCGGTGCGGGTGGCGGTGGTGGTGAGCGGGTGCATGTCAGGAAGGCCATCATTTAATGACTCCCAAATAGTGCCCTCCTCGTTAGAGCTATCGTCGTGGAAACGCGAGGCTGTGAACCAGGAGAGCGCCACACGCTGCAACAGTCTTTTATCTTCATATTAAACCATTTGCATAACATTACCACGATAGATAGGATTCAGCAGATACTCAACTTACTCTGGGAAAAAGAGAGAGAGAGAGAGAGAGAAAGAGAGAGTAGTCACAGGAGACACAGAGAGGGTATACTACATGTCCTTGCAAATCTAATCAGCGTTAAATGGAGCTGTCAGATGTGTGTGTGTGTGTGTGTGTGTGTATGTGTGGTACCGGATGGCTTATGTCAGGAGTCATTTAACATTAAACTGCAATAGTGTGTAACAGAGCTGTAATTACAAAATGCAAGAATCCAATTTATCTGTTCTGTTAGATCTGACACCCAAATATAGCAGTTATCTATTACTGATACACAAGATGAGGCCAGGTGGGAAAATTTCAGGGGTCACTTACATGTCCGCCCTTCAAAATAACTTAAAAGTTTAGTTAAGTTTCACTGTTTTTTTGTCCTGATGTCTTGACAGAAACATCTGTATGGCTGCAAAATAAAGGGAATTATCCCTGTAGGACAGCTGGTAATGTTACCCGTTTTTTAAAAAAAAAACGTTGTTAGGGTTTCGCTAGACAGTTACATCTAAAACAGTATATCTGACCTCTGCATTCCCCTGCTAAATGTCCCATCCAGCTGTATGTATGAATCAAAATTTTACACAGACAAATCACTACGGGCAGAGAAGCGTATATGCAAACTGCTAATTTGTTGTTTCTATTTATCAACTATATTCAGTTGTTATTTTGAATTAAAATAACACTTGGTCTTCAAATTGTTTCTAATATGGGTTAAAGATATAGCCTGTATAACAAAAAGGCTAATGCAAACCATTGCTCAGTCTCAGGTACAAACCTGTTAACCACTGTAGCTCCAGCCAGATATTTCCATTAAGGGTTAATCAGTCATTCGTAATCCCTGGATTAATTGCGGACTATAACTGTCTCAAGGGGCTGTGAGGTATATGTAAATGATCTCAGACATTCACAGCCCAATGCAATATGCTTTAGCCATGGCCAGTAGAGTCTAGGATATATTGTCCACATAAGAAATAACTAATTGTTGGATTCACAAGCCAAAAATAAAATTCATATCATTTTCCTCTTACTCTGCTTGACTTAGCCCTGCAGTAATGTTCTCTCTTATGCTAATCTTCCTATTGATTTCAATGAAAATTTTAGCATTGCAAATGCAAATGAATTATGCATTATCTGTGTGAAGTATATTGGCAGTACAAAGACCAGTAATTTGGGGCTCCTGTGCTTGCTTATTGCCTTAAGACTGAGTTAAGCAATGTAAAGCAAAATTGTGCCACTATTTATATAAAAATACCATGTGAACTGTATATAAATTAAAGCCAAACTTGTTAAATATATGGTCCTGAATTCCTCACAGAAATTCTGTCTAATTGATCAAATCTCAAAGGCAATACTGTATTTTGCATAATGTTTTGTAATATTAGCAAAAAAGGCATGAATAACTAAGCAGAGAGGAAAGAGTTAATGTTATGAAGCCTTCCACTCTTGTTAGTATATAAAAAAAGGTAATTTAGCCATATCAAGTTATTTTGGTTAACTATTAGCCTAGCTGGTAAGCTAGCCAGCTAACCTGCCAAAATAAGTTTCTTCTTTGCCAGTTAGCTAAATGCCAAAAAACTGTGTTTGTGGCCTATGCCCATTATTTCTGTCTCCATAGCAGCTCTGCCTGCAAGAAATGTTTGTATAACATCATGTGGGTCAGGTCAAAGGTTAGTGTAAAAAAATAGATTAAAAAGGGGGAAAATAGAACATCTTGAGTGTGTGTGATTGCTTGTTTATGCATATATATGGGGACAGATTGTGTGCCAGGTGAGTTTAAGAATACCATTTACCATCAAGTCATTGAGTCCAGCAGGCATCTCATAACAAAGCATTTATGGCCCACTCACGCATGCATAGATATAACTGTCAGTAGGCAGTAGTCTTTTCTCTCCCATCTACAGCTATTTCTGTCCCTCTTAAAACACACAGGCCCCATCCGGATAGGAGCCAAATACTCTAGAATTCTATCATCAAACTCGGGGACGAAATTAAAATCTCTCATTTTCTTTCTCCATACAAGGAGCAGATCAATTTCCGGAGACTGGGACGTGATATTTTCCTGCCATTGGGCTTTCTCGTCTTTAGCACAGCACCCTGACTGCCTGCCAGCGGGGGGCCCGGGCCTGACTGCACGCCTCACCGGAGAACAGTTACTTCTGCCGCGCCGAGTTTATTTGCGCCTCGCTATGAGAATTGCCATCATTTACCCTTCCCCAACACCTCCCAAAAAGAAAAGAAATAGACAAGAGAGAAATCGAGGCAAGAATGAGAAAGGGGAAATTGATTCTTTTGGATATATGCTGCATGGGGGACATTATAGGTACCCCTAGTTTGACCATCTATTTCGAAAAATGAACTGAATAAATTTTGCGTAGGGTAATGTAGGCTGTTTGGATGTCTTGCTGTTGTTCATATCAAAAATCAATTGCTCGCTGGCCCACAGGGCAGTATTCAGAGAATATCCAATGAATCAGGTTGGTTTTAAGAGAAATCAATTAATTATGCAGCAACGTGAATGATAACTCTCTCAAAAAAGCTACTAACTCAGCATGTGTTAAAAATGAAAAAATTAAACAAAAGTTGATGACTGTCATGGCATGAATCCAAATGGTGGTGTGTCATGGTCTATACATGACTAATGGAAGCTTAGTGGCACATTTGGCTGCCTTCATTGGCTTTATCAGGAGAAAAAAAGACTCAGATAAACTTTTGACCTTATCACCTAGGGATGGGGGAAGCCGTGTCCCCCTAGTTCTGAAAATATTTTTTTGTCCCCCACAGTTTTTGTAAAGTTGTCACATTGCTCTGTCAGTATTGAACATATGAATGTGCTTTGCTGTGACAATGTAACAGGACAGGGGGTTTCAATTCAGTCCTCAGGAACCCCCACAAATTCCACATATTTGCTCAGTTCTTGGGTTAGCATACCTAAATTTGAACACCTAAGTGAATCAGATGCGCTAGCCCACGAATGGAGCAGATATGTGAAATGTCTGAGGGTCCATGAGTACTGGATTGAAAACCCCTGTAATAGCATAAAGCCTTTTAAACAAGGTGAAGAGAAGGTTTGTATCTTCAGGGGTAGAACAATTACAGCCGTCTTGAGCTAAAATGTAACCAAGTTGAATGAAGCTATCTGCCTGCATCGACACATGTAGGTATATCCATTTCATTGAGCTAGTGGGTCTACCCTTAGTCCTGTGAGGCTGTGTAAAAATACAGGAAATTAGTTTTAAATAGCTAAAAAATCATCACCACCACCACCTAAAAGTATGTCCCTTCCACATTTCAGAGTTACGCCCCTGCTTTCTGTAATTCCTCGCATATGTATGTAAAAAGAAAAAAAAAAGTTGAAGTATCCCTTTAAATTGTGCACACTCGTTCATCAAGCTGTGTCCTAGAAAATCATTTCTTCATTCATAGGTTTGTTTGTTTTGCAGCTAGTCGGGACGTGAGGATGTGCATGAAGGCATTTCTGTTTGCACTAGCTGTCACCGTCACACTTAAGCGATTTGACTGTTAATAATGAGTTTTATTTCCCATGGTATCACTATAATATTCCTATGATAATGCCCTTGTCAATTGGGCCCATTATCATTCTTTTTCTAAACGTGGGAAGCAATGCCTTTTGATGTGTAATCTTGCCTAATATGTCCTACTTGTTACCTGTATCATTGCACCCAGAATCTCTTGATGTAGTCTCGGTCTTGTTTGCCTTGGCAGCAACACTGGCGCATGTTTGCGCACATTATGGCCATCTGACCCCGTCCTTTCCCCCTGTCAAAAGACCCCACCGTTGCGTCACACAGCGTGTCTAGGCTTAATTAAACCCAGATTGGGAAAGAGTATAAATCCAACCCCCTCTCCCTTTACTTCACAACGGAATGCAAACTGTAGTGGATGTTGGTCGAAGTGAACTCAGACGAGGAAGTAAGTTAATTTTTAACTTGCAACTTTTAAGAAACTGAAGCACTTTTACAACCGCTGGAGAAGTTACTACAGACAGAGTAATGGCAGGACTAAAGGTAAGTCAATATTTTCTGTCAAAACGTATTACGAAAGAATTAGCTTTGCCTCTTTTAACTGTCCACAAAGAAGTTAAGCGTCATGGTGAATGAAAGTGCAAACTAGCTGTAATGATCGAACATTTAGAGAACTTGGGGAAATAGTGATTCATCTGTAGATGCATGTTTCCTGCACAGAGGTAGTACAACCTGGTAGCTATTGAACTATAACATCTGCAACATCATGCTGATCAGTTTACTGGAGGGCGTCATTCCCTCCCGACCAATCAGAGAGCTGTATTGAGCCGCTGCCCAGATGTGGTCTAGGATACTGACTTTAAAATGCAAAACATCTGAAAAACTTCAACATTATTATGTACTCCTCTTTGTTGTGGATTGTTGCATGACCATTACAGTTCAGTCTTACAAACAATGCAAAAATATCCATCTTAACATCTCTCTTAGTTTTAACTAAC
>OMKZ01034599.1:12245-26013 GCA_900302535.1 Neoniphon sammara | reverse complement strand
ATATGTATATATATATATACATATATATATATATACAAGATACAAATCATTACACCACTTTGAACATTTCAATGTAAAAGTTTATTTTTTTGGTAAGATAAATTGGTTCCTTGACATTTTTACCCTCATTTCAAAGTCTCATTCAGCCACTTTACCTTGCATACATTCTGATCCTCAACACAAAACACAGATTACAGCTGACATCTAAGCCATGCTAGCTAGCAGACTCTTAACATACGTTATTCAGACTACTTTGTATTTACTGGGCATTCTCAGATATTACATTCTAATTATTTAAAACTGCACTATGTAGTTTTGTCAAGGAAAAGATATACTGAAGACATACCAATCATTCACAGACAGAACTTACACTTAACATGTATTTCCAAAAGAAATTAACATTTGGAGCAAATGCACAGTAAGGCCATAAAATTCTTCTTTAAATTAGGAAAATACATTGGGAAACAGTTGCACTCTAGCTTTAAGAAGAGTTTCAGCAATTTTGTTGTCTTCTTACAGCACAATTTATTCAGTATAAATCTATTTTATACAACTGTGGACATTTCATAGGTTTAAATTTCCTACTTAAAACTACATAGAGCAGCTTGTGCTAATATATGAAGACAGCATTGAGTCTGACGTGATACTGCTGGACAAAACACTGCAATAACTTAGCCAGACATGTAAAACCGAAATGAAACCAATGGGTGGAATGCAAAAGAGATTATCAAAAATTCAAAAGTGCAAAACATTAAAGAAACAAATGGTGTTGCACAGACTGATACGCTTGTACAAAACATAGATGAAACATAAAACGTTAAACTGTAGTCTATTAAAAGGACTTGACATGAGTGGTTCACATGAAATGGAACCTGAAGGGCTCTTTATGAATGTGAAACCAAGCATGACCACCGCTCAGGTGATTGTGTGACATATTCCAGAATTACAGTACAATATAACTTGTGTCTGATATGATGGAAAGTTGACAATAACACAGTGTTTCCCCTGCATTCATTCAGCAGCTGTCATATGCATGCATATACTCCCAGTTTTACCCTAATCGTACATCCGAATAACACAATAGATGAGACTGAGAATTGGTTCTTTTGTTGTAATAAAGCACATGACCAAGTTTTTTTTAATCACTGCAAACTGATTTATTATCAAAACTGGGATGAAAAACAGGATAAATGCAAAAAGCAAAATAACCCCCGACCCATTTGGCTACGAAGAATGACAGGGTAAACACTGTGAGGTGTCAGAGGAGTGGGGGCTACAGGTCCTTGTAGGACAGGGTGTGCCACTCCAAAAACCATCATCTTACTGAGAGAACAAGAAGTGAAGGAGGTAAAGAAGGAGCTGTGTGGCTGTGGTTTCAGCTCAAGTATGCACCATGTTCTTTTTTTTTTTTTAAATCCCTCATCATTCATCTTCATCGTCACTGTCACCCTCCTCTTTCTCCTTCTCGTTCTCCTTGGGTGGGGCGACGGGCGGAGGGAGGTCCAGACGAGCCCACGACATGGCCTCTGACTTCTTCATGGCGACCTCGATCTTGGCTGCCATCATGTTCACCATACTCTTGCTCACGTCAATTACCTACATGGACATGAAGGTAAGGGACAAAGGCACACCTTAGCAAACTGGCGAAACACGTGAAACACGATGCTGAACCTGTATCCGCTATTGTCCTCATAGACTGAATTTTCAGAGCAGATTGGTGTGTTGCAGGGGCATACCACATCTCAAATTTTTAAATATTAAAGCTATGCTAGGCAAGGTTTTTATATGAAAATACCCCTGTCTTATAATAATAGGGCCACACAATATGGACAAAATGAAACTTTGTGTTATTTTTGACTTAATACCTCAGTGTCGATATTGTGACGATATTGTAGGGGTGACTACTCATGTTTTCATAAGATAGTAGTAATATGGATAGTAATGTGGATTTGATGACTAATCAGGTAGAGGCAAATGACAGAACAGCTACAACAGTCTAATAAGCTCAGAAAATTGCATCCCTTTACTGTAATGCAGCCTTTAAAATCAGGAAAGACAATTACACTATATCACAATATTACCATATCCAAAATCACAGACAAAAATATCTAGTCTCATCTTATAATATCTATGTAATATTGATGCAAAGAACATCTCACCCCACATAATTGAAACCACT
Organism: Neoniphon sammara; assembly: GCA_900302535.1. Classification (NCBI taxonomy): domain Eukaryota; kingdom Metazoa; phylum Chordata; class Actinopteri; order Holocentriformes; family Holocentridae; genus Neoniphon; species Neoniphon sammara. Next base: position 23,834 of record OMKZ01034599.1, on the reverse strand, counting down.
TAAATCTGCCTTCATTACTCAAATTCTGGTTTTACACACATACATTTACAATAGTATGTGACATTTTCATTTAAAAAAGTATAATACATTATGCTAATTTCAGTAATACTTTTTATGTATGAACTACAAAGCATAGATTGATATGTACATAATGCAAGAGACATAAGACACAGCACACTATGCTGAAACAGAAGTTACACGGTACTTACTCCCCACAAATTGATGTTCTTCTCAAACTCCTTCTCTCCCTCAAATATAATATGGATGTTGAGCTGTAGGATAAAGAAGGATTAAACAAAAGCATAAAAAAGATAATTTGCAGTTTAGATAGACAGACAGAAATGTGTGTGACAGGCAGACAGGCGTCCCTCACCGTGGTGCTGTTTGCCTCCACGTAGCTCAGCTCTGGGATGGAGTTCTTGGCGTAGATGGAGATGATGACCTGCCCTCCGGTCTGGTGCCAGTCAAACCGGCACGGCACCACTTTTTTACCCTGCAAAGACAAATCACAAAACCAACATCTGAGCCAATACAGATATATTTAGTAGACAAATACAAAATTCAGTCACTCATAGTCTGCCAGAAGGCATTCTGTGGACTGTCGTCTTGAAGGAACAGTTCACTCAAAATACAAAAAAATACATTTTCGCACTTAACCCTTGAGCAGTTAATTCAGAAGAAAACTGGCAAACTGCATATATTCGCCCCCAAAGAGTAAGAATTAGGGGCGATACAGCTGGTCTTCTTTGGCAGGAAATAGTTCCCAGTTAAATCCTTCGTCCCTGAGGACTATGCATTATCACAGGAGTTTGAGCTCCACAACCTAATACCCATCCAGCCTCATTGTATTAGGGTGCTAAAAGACAGGAAGACCATGGCAGACTGGAAACCTTGCCAAAACCCACAGAAACCGAATGAATCTGAATGGATAGACTGCACTAAGTTTAAGTAGGAAAACATCTTTTTGTGTATTTTGGGTGAACTGTTCCTTTAATGGGTATCACCAACCACTAGATGGAGTCAAAGCTGAGACTCAATTTCGGGACACAGACACACACACAGACGCACAGACACACACCAGAACAGCACTCACTGTCAAACAGACACACATACCGTGTCTTTTTTCCTCCATACATGCGTTCCCTTGGTGCAACCCTCTTGAGACAGGAAGGTGTTAAAATCAGAAGTTTTCCTTTTACAACAGCTCCAGTACTTCATCCTAGAGATGCAGGGAAGTACATTCACCTGGTCGGTTCAGAGCACTCAATCACCTGTCACTCAGAATAGTAGTAAACAGACTAAAGGGAAAACGCTAGTATAGCTCTTTACACCTGTCTTTTACATTATCCATAGCATTTTCTCCCACTGCATGACCACACAGTGGAAACCAAACCACACGGATACAGAAAAGTTTGCTAGTTAGAATTTTACATTTCTTACTTCAAGATTAATTGCATTATCAGCACAGTACTGACCCTTCGTGGAAGATAGGGCATCCAGAATGGTACGAGCACACATCCGCATTGCTTGCAGGTCCATCAAAACTCTGTGAGATGACAGCATGTGTGAGGTTTCAAAGATTGCAGCAGGTGATTTTCAAAGTCAAAAATATAAATAGGGCTGTGAATTGCATATGTATGGCATCATAATGCAACCGGTTTTCAAAGAATTGTGCAAATGATTTAAGTCCCGGCCGCCAATTCTACTCCCCAGCTTCTACAAATCATCAAGAGTACACAATTTTTCTCAAAAATAAGACATACAAGGTGGAGGAGTTTTGATTCTGGGAAGCCAGACTGGCTTAAGAAAGAAATCATTAAATTTGTTTGTATCTGTCTCAGCCTGAAAACGCAGGTGGACATAATAGCTCAATCGTGGGCGTTTTCCAAGGAGATTTGTCTCTTTCTCTAAATGCAGAGCAGATATTTCATTACTTTTGAACATCAGCAGGTAGAACTCTTTCCTTTTTCCACAAGGTAATGTTAGTCATGATTATTCTTCAGATTTCTGATGGAACCCCAGGTTTATCGCATCACCTTTTTAAAAATATATATATTTTAACATCTATATATTTTTTAAGTATTATTTAAGTTTTCAATCAGCAGCTTAATCTGACCTTTATTTGGTTTATAAAATCTCAACATTTTCTTATGCTTTCTCTTCATCTGAACAAAGTGGCCAAACTGAAAAGCAAATTCTTACTCCCCAAACTGCATGATTGACATTTAAATTCTTATAAAACCATGCTGAAGTATTTAAATAGGTGAGGGCAATATATAGTGAAAATATGCATAAACATTTCTTATCACACATTTGAGCAGCATGAGAATAAATTCCCAAATGTTTGCCTTATTATACAAAATTACATTCACCTACTTTGGTACACCCTCCATTTTTACAGGATGTTCCGATCTTGATCTCGTCGCTATCCTCCTCTGGAGAGACACAGAGGCAGAGAGTGTGTTTGTGTAAATTGGCACATCCTTTTCAAGAACATCTAAGAGGTAACAAGAAGTGCACGGACAGTTAAGGGGTGGTGTCCTGTCCTTGTCATCTTTTACTCAAATGCCATGATGGGGAAGAGACAGGTGAGGCTAAATTCCCAGTGGCCATCAATTTCCACTCTCAACTTGTCCTTCCTGCCTACTAGAGCAAGAAGTGGATGGTGAAAAGCAGACCAAGATGAAAAGGACAAAACCAAGAGGAACGTGAAGAGTAAGGAAAGAGGGGAGGAGGAGGAAGAGGAGGAGGAGGAGGGAGAAGGAGACGTTCTGTCCTCACCTTTCTTCTCTACCGTGTTTTCAGACAGCTTCAATTTCTCCAGAGCCTGCTTCAGAGAGGCAGAGACCTTGTGCTGCATTCGCGCCATCGGCTCATCAGCACTACAACAATCAAACAGGATATTAAAGCAAGAGGCCAAAGGTTTCTCTTTCTCATATTAGCTAGATGAAGACTCTGTAAGTTGATTTGTAATTGGTACCAGTGTTTAAAAATGTGTTTGCTGCTTAGAAAGCAGCAAACACAGTGACAATTCTTGTAAATTTCACACAATGACAGACAATGAACTTACATACTTTGACAAGGACACATTTTTTAGATAAAGCAAACCTGTACTGCACTAAAGAAATACATTGCAGGCTACATCAACTCAAACAAAAAAAAAAAAGGGTCTATGATACCGAACCAGTCTCAGACCAATACACTCCTGTACTGGAGCTTCACTGTTGCCACCAATGGCTTTATTAATATTTTCACTTTTTTCTGAACCCAGAAGAGAGAACTAGAAAAGATTTATATCTATCCTAAAGCTCCTTAGGAGATGTTTGATGCTTTAAGGCTGATATGCTACCTCAGATACCCCGATTTATGTATTATTCATGTATGATACTATACCAGAATAATTCAGAGCAGAATCTAGTCTATAGTTTAGTTCCTAAGGATTTGCAGAGCTAAAATGTAAGTCGTGCTGTTGAATTGACTGGAAAAACAAAGTGAGTTTGCTCTTCTTGGGTATGTTTGTTTTTTTATCTGTAAGTATGCAGATTTTAAACAAGATTTTTTTAATTTTTTAATGCAGGCCCAGTGTTTATATGTACAAAACCATATTCGCCACATTTAATGGGGGCACAGTGTACAAAAATGTAGAGCTTAGAGTGCTCTTCTGATATTGACTACAATATACAAAAGGGTAACTGCCCAGTTACTTTAAAGGTAAGTGTAAAACCTTGGTCTGCATATAGCCTCCAGAGGCTTTGGGGCGGAGATGATGTACTCGTCAAACTTTGGTCTTTGGTCATCGATATCCTTCTTTTCTCCTGATGATGACACATCAGGTTTCACTGGCTCGGGAGGCTTCTCTTTGTTGTGTGGACCTTTTGTACAACCCTAAGGTGAAAAAGAAACAGCGGCAGTACATCACTGTGTTGGACTTGCGTTCATGTTGAAAAGGTGATAAAATCAGTGAAAACGATATAAAATATAAACATGATCAGTTAAGTTTAATTAATCCTGTTTTCTTTGTACTACAGTCCCCCTTAAAGAAACAGATTATTGTAGGAACTACATTGACATCATACAGAGAGCAGACAAAGGTTTAAATCCATCTTCAAAACTTACAGCAATACTGAGGAAGTCTGAAAAGTCAGTAGTTCTTCTCTTGCAGCAGGACCAACCCTGGAGAAAGTTAAAAAGACGTGGCACTGAGACATGAACGTAAGTCACTACTGACATGACACAAGTTAAAATTGTGTGCGCAGGCCTTTTACCTTCAGGGCATCGTGGAATACTGGAACTCCTGGATGGTAGGTGCACGCATCTTTGAAAACACAACACAAATCTGATTAATTTAGGAACAATAGACACAATACTCTAACAGCCAATGTTATCTGCACCACAAGCATGGCATCAGATGCAGCCAAAATGTAGACTGGTCAAGGTAGATTTGTCCCACCCATTTTCATGAATTCGTGTTTCAAAAATTAAAACAAAAACTCCACAGCTCACAGGAAATGATTGGTAAGACTCAACTATGGCTCTGAAACAGAACTATAACATAAATCCCGCATTGTGACAAAACATTGTATGTAATCTTTACATCTGTGGTGGTCAATTTTTCCAAAACAAATCTGTCTGTGCTAATAAAAAAACATTCCTGCGGATCCTATTCTTAACAGAAAGGCATGCTGCATCAAAGTTAACCATGATACATCTATGGGACCAGACAATATGAGTAATACTGTTGTTTTCAACGGTTTTGATGGGGACAATCCTTTACCAGGTAAACATTACAGCCTCAGTTACCTGCCTCTCTCAAAGGACTTGGTCAGCAGTGCCGGATGTTGCATTCATATGCAATTTGTAAATGTGAACTATCGTGGACTCGAGTGCTTTTGGTAAACCTAACCAAAAAGATAAAATGGATGCTGAAAGTGAAATTTTTTTCTTTTTAAATCTAGCATTGCCTCCTTAATTATATTGTAATTATAACGTAATGATATTTCCAACGCCACTTGAAGACTGTAGCCTAGTCTGAAACTGCAATTTTAAGCAGTCTGGATGAAAGTACAATGATTTGAACAGCTTAAGCCTACGAATTCTTCTTAAAGTTATGGATGGAAATGTGTTAATTTTAAGCTACTATAACTACTACTATAATTATCGTGTCCGTGATTTCTCTATGAAGGCGATTCATAGCAAAAGTTTACACTGAACCAGTGACAATGCAGGCTATATTGCTCACTCATAGCATTAACGTTAGCCTAAACTAAAAATGGCTCTCTGTACAAGGTGACCTGAACGCACACAGCTTAAGATAGACCGTTATTTGGCTTTGAGTTTAGACTGGAAATATTAGGTGCAGAAAAGTTGAAATTTATGTTGGACGTCAGCGTCAACAGAGTTCAAATAGGCTAAACTCAATAAATAATTGTGATTAATCTTAGCTCCCCAGAAGGTATTTTCACTGGAAACTTCAAAATTCACAAGCTGATTGATTCCCAATCCCAGTTTTGCTAATTTCGGAGCTTTTATGACCAAAGCATCTGCAACTCAGGTAATAACTGCCAGTTGCCTCATGTTGCTTGTAAATCTCTTGATCTTTGTAAATAACTCTTGATCTCAGTTTACCTTCTTACTTACTGCGCTGTATCACCAGGTCAAATTCCTATGTACGCTGTACATTTGGCGAATAAAGTGATTCTGATTCTGAAAAGAGTGGTGACCCTAGAAGACTGACTTTTTCAATTGGCATTCATCTTAATTGACGGCGAAGTTGCCTTAGTTACTTCAAACTTAACGCCATTTTCCATGAAGGCCTAAATGAGACTGATTTTGGATTGATTCTGTCCAACCTTCACTTGAGAAAAACGTCCTAACGTTACACCATAACCTTATCTGAATAGTCATCGGTTTAACATTGAACCTTAGGCTCCAATCCAGAAATAATTAAAACAAATGAATTTTGTGTTTCAGAAATGTTTTAAACAGCAACTATGTGTACCTGTAACGTTAGACCATGTGTACCCTGTCTGGATAAATAGCTTACCCTGAACATTACCAGCACAGAGACTATAGCAAGACTATAGTAGCAAGTTAGCAAAACCTGAATAAATATCAGCAAATTTATAAACAGATATAGCTGTGAATATATTTGTTATCGCTAGCTCCATCTAGCTAACATTAGATTAACGTCAAACAACTTCCATAAGAGCAGTGGTATAGAACTTTCCAGATGATCAGAGGTTAACTTAGCTAACGCATTGGTACTGTTGCAGGGTAAAACGTTAGCTAGGACAGTGCTCACCATCAGGGTTCTTGTCCAGATCAAACCGCTGCCCGCATCCTTTGTTGTAACACAAAAGTGACATGGTACAATGAGCTGGTGAAGAGTTTAATAACTGAAATCGATAGCTAAATAGGAAAAGGACCAGCAAAAATAGCAAAAAACTACAGTGCGGGGCCGCAGCACCTCAAACTGCTCTTCAGTGCATCTGATTTGCCATACTTCCGGATGTTGTCGGTTCTACTCGACAAAGATCGGAAGTTACCGAACGACAGTCCTCTCCAGCCCGCCCCAAGCAGCACTACCCTCCATCCCGTAAGAGCGCACATAGCCCCACAAGCGACAACTGATGCAGACCGATTACAAACTTGCGTTAAACCTCAGTTATTTATCTCAGCTTGTTATTGGACCTCAGCCTAACTGGAAATATCTGCCTGTTTCATTCAAATTAAAAATTCTGTTGGCAATTGCTGATAAAGCCAAAATTGCGCCTAATATAATGGCTACAGTTAGTATAGGAATGGGGGCAATATGTTGTTTCGGGATGATTGTAGCCTAGTTACTTAACAACTGCGTGCCGGGATATATGCATATGAATTTTACATTTAGCGCATCCCCGCCGAGTTTGGAGCGACTGTGTGGAGCGTTTTTCTCTCTTTCTTTCTTCAGTTGACAGGCGGCTGTCGGGGAAATGGGAAAACCTTCACTTTCAGTGATTGTGGATGTTTCGTCTAAAGGTAACACTTTGATGGACACAGGGCACAGTGTGATGCATAAGTGAATTGCAGTGTCTGTACGTCACCCGTGAGGCTTGTGCATGGAGATGAGACCTTCACTCGCCTCTGCATGGACATGGGAAAAGAAAGGTACCCCATGATTTCCCCAGGAGCTCTCTTTTGGATTGGGTAGTATACTAAATATTACATTAATCTTAAGAGAAAGCCATTGCTTTTACATGTAAGTCTCGCCTATATATTTAGCCTATATATTTATTTACAAGTTTAATATCAGTTTAGTATTAGTTGATTTGAACTGCTTGAAATGAGATGAAAGTCCTTAGTTTCTATTGTGTAAACATTTTAATCCCTATCATATTCACTTCAGCCGAAATTTTTGCATTTGAATGAATAGAGTAAGGAAAAGACTAAATTATATATGAGATAATGCCAGCAATATTTCATAGACATTAGTTTTGACAGACAGTTTTTTTTTGTCTTGTGTCACTAAAATGAGTCATAAGGCCACTTCCAGGCTAAGTTCGAGTTAAGCTCATAAGAACTTTTGAATGCCATAAAACATAGTGCTTGTCTGGTCTGTAATATCTTCAGTCCCTACATGGTATTCTCTGTCATAGTTTAGTTTTCTCTTATTGAGCCCCATATGCACTAGAAGTCAGTGGCTTGAGAGGGTTGCAAGCTGTTGCAGTTTCATAGCCATTCCCTGCTTATCCCTATCTATCTATCTATCTATCTATCTATCTATCTATCTATCTATCTATCTATCTATCTATCTCAAATGTTTTAATAGTTTTGTTAGTTACTTTCATTGTTTCATTGTCATTGATGTCATTGATGTTGAAGCTGATCATTTTTTTTTTACCTAGGTTGTATAAGTATTCTGTAATCTTTGCTGTAGAGTTTTCCTTCTCCATAATTCAGTGTTTTATACACTTCATACAGAGGTTTTGTTTGTTTGTTTTGTATTTTTAAATACATTTCATCCAAAGCAATGTGAGGTTCAATTGAGTCTATGCAACTTTAATTTCAATTTTACATCTAAATTATAGCGCCTAGAATTGGTGTCTTCTAACCACTTCTAATACATCAACAACTGAATCCACATCTGTTTTTCTTCGTTATTCTTTATAAATTTAGGGTGACTGGATGGTGGAGTGGTGATGAAGCCTAATCCTTGGGGCATTATGCTACCTCTGTCCAGTTTCTCTCTCCTCCTCCATTTCCTTCTCTTCTTCTTCCTCCTCTGTCTCCCCCCAAATCTTGCCCAATTCTTGCAAGAGTCCAGGGCAGCACAAGGGCTACTCCTCTTCACCCAGCCCACCTATAATGCCTCCATCTTTGAGAACTCTGCAGCAAGGACCTATACGAGGAGCGAGGTCAAAATGGGCATCATCCTTGGGCCACCTCGTTCTTTAGACATTAAATATTCCATTGAGTCTGGAAACAGCGAGGGAATCTTCCAGGCTGAGGAGTTTGTACTAGGAGACTTTTGTTTCCTCCGCATACGCACTAATGGAGGTGCCATCCTGAATCGAGAAGTACAAGACAATTACACACTAACAGTAAAGGCGTCTGCTCAAGGAGGCCTAGAAGCTTTAGCCACAGTTTATATCAAGGTCCTGGATACCAATGATCTCCGACCTCTCTTTTCCCCCACCTCCTATTCCATCATTGTTCCCGAGAGTGCACCTCTGGGAGCCAGCATAGGGCGTGTAACAGCCACTGATGCTGATGTGGGCTCCAATGGAGAATTCTATTACTTCTTTAAGAACAGAGTGGAGGACTTTGCTGTTCACCCAACCAGTGGGGTCATCACCTTAACCCGCCGACCCAGGGTGGAAAAACAAAAGCAATTTGAGCTGGAGGTGCAGGTCGTCGACAGAGGGATGAAACTCTATGGGAACAATGGTGTTAGCAGTACCGCTAAGTTGGTTCTAACTGTGGAGCGGGTCAATGATTTTGCGCCTGTTCTCAGTGCAGCTGTTGTCACTCCGTCATGGTCAGACGAGGATCCAGTCTATGCTGTGGTGACTGTGGAGGATAAAGATGAAGGTCTATCTGGGGATATAGAATGGGTGTCCATAATTGAAGGTGACCCCTTAGAGCAGTTTGTGGTTGATCGGTCGCCAATTGGTAATGAGTATATGGTAAAAACATCAGAATTGGTGGACTGGGATAAATTCCCCTTTGGTTGCAACCTGACCTTCCAGGCTAAAGATAGGGGCATGCCTCCAAAGTTTTCTAATACTGAAGTTGTTCAATTGGTGGTGAAAAAGCCAGAACCAGAAGTGGTGAAGTTTGAGAAAGATGTTTATGTTGTCAAGCTGAGTGAGATAGCTCCCACGGGCACTATTGTAGAGGTGGTGAAAATCTTCCCGGTTCCTTTGAGCGTCAATTACAGCTTCAGCGGTGCCTCCGATCCAATGTACTTTGATATAAACCCTTTGACTGGCGTTATCATGACCACAAGGCAGTTGACGACAATATCACAGGATGTTGTGGAGATAGAGGTGGTGGATTTTATCAGTCAGCAACAAACAAAGCTCCAAATCACTATAGAGGATGCTAATGACAACGCGCCAGTGTTCAGCAGGTCATTCTATGATATTGCCATCAATGAGAGCTTGCCACTTGACACCATCATTCTTGTGGTGTCTGCTGTGGACAGGGATAAAGGAGAGAATGGGTATGTAACCCACACAATCAGTGGTCTTGAGTCTCTACCATTTACCATTGACCAGGACACAGGAGAGGTGAAGATCGCTAAAGAACTGGACTTTGAGACATCAGCAGATATTTATACATTTGCTGTGCGTGCCTCCGATTGGGGTTCACCTTACAGAAGGGAGAATGAGGTCAATGTCACAATTCGGCTGATTAATATCAATGACAATCAGCCTCTTTTTGAAAGGGTCTCCTGCAGGGGGATGATAAGCCGTGATTTCCCTGTCGGCCAGACTATTGTCACACTGTCTGCTATAGACATGGATGAGCTGGGAATGGTGAAGTACAGAATACTGTCTGGGAATGAACTGGACTTCTTCACTTTAAATTCTGATTCTGGGGCTTTGTTGCTGAAAAGACCCTTAGCAGTGGCGAATCTAAAAAGTGGTATATTCAACCTGAAGATAGTTGCGACAGATGGAGAGATCTTGTCTGACCCTACATTTGTGAATGTGTCCGTTGTCAGGGGTAGGATGCCATCTAGGGGGTTTAACTGTAAGGACACTAGGGTAGCCCAGCTGTTGGCTGAAAAAATGATAACAAAGGCCTCTGCTATGGCTAAGCCGAGAATTGACGAAGGCTATACAGACCTTTTCTCAGTAAACAAACAGGCTCCACAGTTTGAGGCCTTGCCTACTAGTATTCTAGTCAGGGAAGACCTCGCAGTCGGTGCCAGTGTGTTTCAGGTGAGAGCACGAGATGAGGACTCAGGCTTCAATGGCCGTGTTCTCTTTTCTATATCTGATGGTAACAAAGAAAATTGTTTCAACATCAACATGGACAGTGGTTTGATAACAGTATTACAGCCACTTGACCGTGAGAGGTTGGATCGTTACTTCCTCAACATCACCATTTATGACCAGGGCCTCCCTCAGATGTCCAATTGGAGACTACTGACAGTGATAATTGAGGATGCAAATGACAATGACCCCCAGTTCTTTCAGGACAATTACTCTGCTCTCGTTTTGGAAGACGCCGCAGTTGGTTTGGAAGTGATCACAATCATTGCATTTGACAAAGACATAGGTCAAAATGGACAGCTGTCCTACACAATGCTGACAAGTGTCCCTCAGTTTGGCATTGACAGAGAGACTGGAGGTGTATTTGTGGCCAGCCAGCTGGACAGGGAAACCTTCCCACTTTTCATCCTGAAGATTGAGGCGAGAGACAAGGCTGAAAGAGGCACCCAGAGGTCATCAGTGACTACTCTCAGCATTATAGTGGATGATGTCAATGATTGCGCACCGGCTTTCATCCCCAGCAGCTACAGCGCTAAAGTGCTGGAGGATCTCCCACCAGGGGCTGTCATCACATGGGTGCAGGCTAAGGACCCAGACCTTGGCACTGGTGGGCAGGTCCGATACTCCCTGAAAAATGACTTCAATGGTACTTTTGAGGTAGGTGATGTCACCGTTTTATTACAGTATGCTCGTGCATGTGCTGACACTTACTGTAACTGTAAAATGTAAGAACTAATGTGACTGGAACAACAATGCCAGTTTGTTTTGCCAGAAATGCATGTATTATCAATAAAGGAAGAAATTCTTGTTATGATATTGAATGGTATTTATTGCATTGTACAGGTGGATGCTGTGAGTGGGGTGCTGCGGATCGGGAAGGAGCTAGACTATGAAAAACAGCAGTTCTTCAACCTAACATTATTGACTGAGGACAGGGGAGTGCCCGTACTCCGCTCTCAGACATTCGTGGAGGTGGAGGTGTGTAACACTCTCTCACACACACACACACACACACACACACACACACATGCACACATGTACGGTACGTTAGGGGGGAGCCGCAGGGGAAACACGGAGTCTGTTCCAGTGGAAAACCATTTCCAAGTGT
>OMKZ01034596.1:0-11114 GCA_900302535.1 Neoniphon sammara | reverse complement strand
CACATAATTCAGGGAAGATGCCGGTCTCTCCCATATACAGAATTAGTTATGTGGAGTAGTGGCAGCCCAAGCATGAACAATAAGATCCCTGTTCATGGGCGACTATTGCGTTACAACTTTTGGGGGAGTGTCTCATTGTAAACATGCGAATAGATATAAAACAGGCCTGAAAACAGGCACGTATGCAGACTGACTCCCACCAAGGCGGTGACCCATCAGGAGGACAAGGTGTACCTGGTAATTAAAATGCAATCTCTGCTGCTGTGCCCCCTGGAGTGGCAGTGGCAGCGGACTCACCCAGGAGCCTGAGGGCGAGAGGTGCCACCTGCACTGCCACACCACCTGCGCCACCACTGCCTCCCTTCATTAAGCCAGGTATTTATACTAGCGCCTGCCCCCACAACAGCCCTGGTCTTCATGGGCCCTGGTAAGGCAGCGCTTTATTAGAATTAATGTGGCACTTCAGAGGAGAGTGTCAGTGTGGCGCGTACCGGGGTGCCAGGAGAAAGAGTCCCCAGCTCTCCTCTGTCACATTGAATAAAGGCGCCACGGCGAGCTCAGAGCTGAGATGAGCGTGGACAGCAGATGACAGAACTGTTTTCCAGGGCCAAGGGAAAGCAAAGTATTCTTTATTCAATCTGTTCTCATGTTTACAGGATGAGCTATTATATGTACACAGACAAGATCAAAGCCGTGCGGAGGATATAGCGCCAGTAGGCGGAATGAGCGTTTAACAAAAACTGGACATTCGACAAAGCTGGCCGGAAAAGGCACATGACGATTAAATAAAATATGTCATGTCAAATAGCTGCTGCAGCCTTCCTGTTGCTGTATCGTAAATGATGCAACGGCCAAATTGATTGGGTCAAGATTCAATACATCACACGGACGACAGCCCACACTCCCACTTCCTACTTCATGTTGGTTTATCCTCCTACCACCAACCTGACAAGCCAGCCAAAACCTGCCTGCATTGGACTGATGACATCAGGATCACATTATAAATCCCAGCACCTTAATAACAGGCCAGTGTTAAGAAAACACACATGTTAAATAACTTCAGGCGTTATTGTTTGTACTATATATTTGGTTGGATTTGAGAAATTTTAACTAATACCTCTACCTTAAAGTTACCTGTTCTTTACTTTACATTAGATAAAATAAAGCAGCAGAATTTAGATTCCTAACACCTACAATCAGCATGTTTTGTTGACATATTTAAGTTTGAAAGAGTCTCTTTCCGACTTTGTTAGGAGTATGTTCGGTCATTTCTGTGGGGATAGATGGAGAGGGAGGGGTGGCAACACTGGTGCTACTTGTAGTCAGGCAGCAGGGGAGGGCATTAAAACCTAGTTTGCATCACTCAGTGCCTCCAATTAAACACGAATAACCAGATACAAGTTCCTGTCTTCAGATGTGTTTTATGAGCTCCTGTGCAGCAAGGGAATTCTCTGTAATATACTGTACATCTCCCTGCAGTTTGGCAATCTCTACTGCATGCCTCAGTTCATTAGTGTTAAAAATGGTAAGCATTTTAGAGGCAGATGTACTTTTTAAGTCTTATTAGCTTCAGATGATGTTGTTTAAGGGGCATATGAGGCTCCCAATTAAAGCTGTAGAAAACTAAAACAGAAGTTTCTCCGGTGTTTTTTTTTTTTTTTTCCTCCAACAGAGTTAGATGCAACTTTTTTTCTAAGCCATGGGCCTAACTGTTAGCACCCTCCATATCAAAGGGAGACATCAAAGGGCTCCTACAGCCTCTGCACTCACAACTATACTAATCCTTAAGACGAAATCTTACAAGCTTGACAAGAAAAAGGGAAATAAACAGTTGGATCGGTTTTGGATTATGCTGTTCGGTTTCAAGGTAACTTGGAGGTACGATCAGTGTAGGCCTTAAGAAATCTAGTGTACAGTCACTACTGATTTCATCCAGGGTAAGATTTTGATTCTCTGGCAAATTACATCTAAGTGTTATAGTCACCGCCGCATCTTAAATGTTAAATGCATCAGCTGAAAAAGCGAAAAAGCATAATATATAACTTGATACCGTAACTTCTCTTCTGAGAGTTCCCTTTTGCTCACACTGGGTGAGAGCTATTTCCCTTAATGGGTAGATCAGACTTTTGGAAAATGAATAGCTGTGAGAATCCAGTTGATCACAGTGACCTTTTCCGGAATATTTTTTCTAGCTCGACTCCAACCAAGGCAGGAGCCCTGTGCGGTGTGGAGGTGGGCCTCCTCCACTGGGTTCACCCCGCACAGCAGCGGAGGCGAGAACAAAGCCTTTAGCATCTCCCAGCACAGGGAGGTGTACCGAGGCCGGGCCTCGCTGCACTTCCAATCCCCTTACAGTGCTGTCACTATTCATTCATGGTCTGCCCTTCCTACTAGCTCCACAACCTCAACAGGGGCATCGCTCATGATAGAAAACAATGAGCATGATTTGTGAACTCTCGCCGTCTTTGTAATTTCATCAGTGTAATGGGATTATATTTCAAATCACCACTCCTTTGTTCATTACACATTTAAACTCCTCTGACAGACAAAAACTTAAATAAAATGTGCATGTCAACCCTGGTTGACTTTGCCTGCTCTCGCACTTGATTAGACAAACAGTGCACCAGGGCTCTGGAACGGGGGGAAATAATGTGCTCATTTATTCATTTTTCAGACAAGTCACAATAGATTTTTAACGACCAGTGTCTGACCTCCCTTAGGTACTTCTTGCTTAGGGGGGTTAATAAAGCCTAACACTGTGGAGCTGAGACACCATGGCGAGAAGATGCCTGTGATGAAATAAAGACAGGACCAAATCAAGAGTCTCCGAACACCCGCTCCAAACCCAGAGAGAGAAAGAGAAAAAGGGAGGGTGGGGGTGGTGGTGGTGGTATTGGGGGTGTTAGGGGTGAGGCTGAGGAGTGAGACTGGTATTCCACTTAGATTCCAATTCCACAGGTCTCTAAGGGACAATTAAACCAAGTGAGGAAGAAGTACTCTCTTTTCTCAATGCACTGGGGCGTGCATATTAGACGCTGCACCCATGGTGATACATTCACACACAGCAGAGTCTGCCAAGACTGGCTGGCCTCTAAAGCTGCTCTGAAAACTTAACATCAACATTTTAGAAAACAAAACAAAAAAAAAATCTCTCTCAGAGGCCCTGATATTGTGCAGTAAAGGATGCTCTCTGCATCACAGCAACATTAAGTATTGTGTCTAGCAGCTGGTAAATGTTTTCAAATGACTGTGTAATGCCTGGCGCTTTAAACTGCATTTATATGAACCTACTGAGTGTGCATTTCAAAATATTCAAATTCAAATCTTTTCTGACAGCTTTAGATGTGATGCATCTGGAGGAAATGTCAAAAGTTTGGGCTTACCAAACAGAGAGAGAAAGGGAGAGAGAGAGAGAGAGCCTGTGCAGATGTGTCGCCACTAGACATCCATCTTGTTTTCCCGCTTAGCTCAGTGCTCTATTTGTCTGAATCTATGTCATTTTAGCTCACTCAGGTCAACGGCAATTCAACCTCCTCTTTCGTCTGAGGCACTTCAGAATCATAATGTGATGCATGTGGGATAGGAACCTGCTAAACACAGTCCCTGTCACTGCTCAGACATTGCTGGATATAAATGATATACACCCGGTGCTTGCCTTCCCCATACTGAGTGATACTACATCCTGTTCCCTGCTTCCCACCATCACTACTTTTTGCAAATGTTCTCCCACACCCTCTCAGGTGGCGCGCAATGATGTGTCATGGTATTAGACTATAATCGCACCTCCAGAAACAGAAGAAAAAAATAAATAAATAACTCAGTGATCTGGCAGAAGAAATCGTAACAAAAGGATTTGTTCAAAGCAGTCAATATTTCATACTTTCTCTGCGCTCAGTTTTATTTGTTTCCTTTTAGTTGGTGCAGCTCTCCACTGGGAGCCTCTTGGGATCGGAGAAAATTACAGCCTACCTGATAATTAGCAAAGTTCAGAGCAAACTAAAACCTGCCCCACTCTCCCTACCACTGGCAGCTTTCTCTTAGCAACTAATTAAGTCCGCCTCTGAGGTTTTCAGACAGCAATGGTGCTGGATGCTGCAACAGCAGAATTAAAAAAGAAAAGCGAGGGGGATAGAAATGAAGAGTGAGAGTTCATTTTTTTTATTTTATTTTTTTTTTCTGTTTCATCTTTTTATACTGAAGAATAAAATATGACAATGGTATTCCTGGAGGGAGTATTATTATTTCACACATGAATGCATTCTTCAAATAGAAATAACAGTGGTGGCCGGCATTACACGCAGTAGCAAATAGCAAGGCTCCCTCTGTCCATAATATTCTTTAATTATTATAATGTCATCATCCATATCCGGCAATGTTGCATGAAAAAAGAACACCAGAGCACACCGGGTATTAAATGCAAGTCACTAATCTCCCCACTGTTGAATGAAATCACACCACACAGACAGCATTATTAGTGATGTTATCATCACCACTGCAAATCATATTTGAGACTACTCATATGAGACCTAAACAGACACAGAATGGGGCTTTTTTTTTTGTATGCCATTTTTCCAACTTCCTTCCAATTATTCATGTTTAAAATTTTCAAGATAGTTTGTGTTTTATTAGAGTTGTTACGAGTACCTCGCCCCTTGACCGACATGTTGGCAAAGCCAGCAAAGACAACAAAAGGAAAAGGGGGGAAAAAAAGAAAAAAAGAGAATTACTAATGAAGTCCAGTTTTCAAATACGACAAAAATAGAAGCTAATTGTAATCTGTCATAAACCTTGAATTAAACACTTGAATACAAGTTGCTCATTAAAGACGCTTGAGCCACTGGGCCACAGATGAGTAGCAGTGTAAATGGAGTCTTCTTTAAAAGGCAACCCAACAGCCTCCTTGATAAGACTCCGGGTTGCACTGAGACTGTTTGTGATGTGCAATCCATGAGAGACAGAGGAAGCAGGCAGGCAGGCAGTCATTATTTTCTCCACAATTACCTGAAGTCCTTGATAACGAGCAAAAAAATGCCATATAATTAGAAAAACACCAGCAACACCATTATTGTCAGGAGAACACAACGGTATAATGAAGCAATTATAAATGAGCAGCTTTGTGCTTGTCATTAATTTCTGCTTTTAAGGATGTGGAGATGAAGCATGGCTAAACGTCAGAGACAGAATGAGCTGAGAGGACGCCGAGGTGGGTTAGACTACAGGGAGGACTCCGGGGGGAAGGAGGGGGGATCGCGCAGCACAGTGAGACTGGGCCTGCAGAGCTGCTGGTGATGAGTCCACCAAGTCCACCAAAATGTCCACTGGGGGACACTTTAAACACTTTAAACTAACCATTTATCATGCACAACCCAACCAAGCCTTTTAGTTTGAAGAGTGAATTCAAAAGTCTGCTCCGATGCAGAGTGCACTGTGGCCACACATGATATCAGCACACTGTATCTGGGTTGTTTATTTTGTATTAAATAGAGGACGCTCGGTTGCCAAATGAAAGGTAATGAGGAAACGTGCGTGCAGGGTGAAGAGCGTGCCCTTTTCACACATCATCACAAAGACAGATTTCTCCTTCCTCTCGCTGGCATCTGGTCTCAATTGAGAGATACTATATTTGAAATTCACGCATGTTTTCCTTTGAAATGTATACTGTACGCGTGCAATTAGATAACGTGTTATATTTCATTAAAAAAAAATGCACTCTTCAAAAAATTTTCCTCCCCACCACCGAGTGAATTAGAGACACGTCTTTTTATTAATGAGCCTTTTTCCCGCTTTGATTTCCCCACATATTGAGATGAGTGGAGACAAGCTGGAATCCCAGTTTCCTCCTGATATGTCAGGACTACAGCGAGCACAGTTGTTTGCTGCCTCAAAGCCATCAAATAGTAAAAAAGAAAAAAGAAAAGGTGAGCGAAGACGAAAGACAGAGAGTGAGCCAAGTCACTCCACTTGGTATACACTGGGAATTGAACTCCAAAGGATTGTCCTCCCCAGTTAGAAATGCCATCTTATTAACACATCCTACAGCACACTTCATCATATTGTCTTGAGAAGGCAATTGTATGGAAGGGGCAATTAGGACAGAGAAGCTGTGAGGTTGCCATTATTTTAGAATTTAATGACCAGGCAATACGGAGCTAGATGTAGAAATGAGGGCTACAATACTACAATTATGCATAATCTGGCAGATCTTACTACACCCCCCACACTCTCTTCCTTTCGCCTTGAATAAATTTACATGGAAATGCATCTCTGCCTAATTTATTCAGAAAAATTAGAATATACATTACAAATATTTCCATAGACGACATCAGCAACATGCGGTTAGGATTTTAATGACTTATTTCTTGTATTCATGCGTATGGATTAGGTCGTGCCCCCCCAAGGCAAGGTTTTTCAGAAAACAGATAAATAATTAAACACAGACGTATATAATGATATTTATATTCACCTTTCTTTTTTTTTCAGCTGGTGTGGCACTTATTCTATAGGCAAAGAAAAAAGCTTTCAGGCCTAAACCTACACAGAATACAGACAGATGCAATGTGTGGATGTGTGTGTGTGTGTGTATGCACTGTAAAAACCGGTGTGTATGTCACTTATAGTGGCAAGATGCATAGCTCTGGACACAACCCAAAAGCAGGGATTATTGACATGGATGCTCCACCATTAATAAGCTGCTGTATCCTTTGTGTTCGGGGTCGCCATTGCTGCAGTTAACTATAACTTGTCAAGGCTGCTCCAGCCGCACAATGCGCACCTCATGCATCTCCTGTCAGCAGGCATAATTCCTGGATGCTGGCACGCCACTGATTTCTGCATAAGTGATGCGAGCCTTCTAGTAGAGTTAGGAGCACGAGTCTTTTGCCATTGAGAGATGTTCATCATTCTTGATCTGGCTCTGTCAAGACCTGGTGTTTTAGTGCCTCTCACGATTAGGCAGAATTGACAGGCCAAGAAGGCAGTGAATAGCAAAAATGTGTGGAACTAAGGGGGTGTGGTGTAGGGTGTAGGGTGAAGTGGAGTGTGGCCGCCATTTAATCTGCAATTTATCAGTTTAGGCTGCACCATGTAACATCAGGGAGATTACATTCCGGAGAGAAGGAGCTCTATCTCTCCTCCATCCCCTCCTCCTCCCCTATCTCCTCTCACATGCCTCCTAATGTTGTCTGACAGCAGAATGTGGAGGATGAAGAGGGAGGACTATCTTTATTGTCACTATTATCGTTTCTGAAACCCTTAATTAATATATTGCATTGTGGACTGCTCCGAAGGTAAGCAATGGAGTGGTGGTGACAGAGAGATGGAGTGAAAGAGGTTTGCTGCAGCGAGACAGGCTGCATCTTTTATAGTGGCTGCTGCGCCTTTGCCTGTCATAAAGGAAAAGTTGGGCAGGATTAACATGCACGGGCACACAAAGTCAGACGCATGCAAAAACACGCTCACGTAACGCCATTGATGTCTGCGCATGACCTGTGACAACACTGATCACATTAGGCCAATAAATGCTTAATTGCCATTTTTCCATTGGGCTGCTTTATTGATGTCTTTTCAAAAGTGATTAATATGAATTGTTAACTAGCTCTTGCATTTACCACTAAACCGAACTGAATTGGCACGCTGGTTTCTTTGACTTTCCTCACATTGTGCATCACCAAATCAAAGACAAAATATGAAATGAATTGAGAATATGTATAAATATCATAAAGAGTCAGCATTTGACAACATTGCGTATGCCTTTTCTGTGCAGTGTGCAGAGAGACGGGGGTATTATCACATGATCGTAGATGCTGAGCAGCAACTCATTAAGATTAGCTTCTGAAAATCATCCTCAGTCCAGCCCACTGTTAGAAAGGCAAATCACTTCCAATGAAAAGGAGAAACGCTGCTTTCCTTGGATTCATGAGTCCATGCCCTTATTTTTGAGAAATCTACATTTCTAGGATTTATCATAAAAGACAGCAATAGAACATTGAGGTTTTATTGTATGTTTGCGTAAATTAATCCAAAATACTCAATATTTGCGCACCCTGCACCGTCTCCACGGTGTTTAGAAGGGTCATTTACAGGGTCACTAACTCTACAAATATACACTGGTACAGTATACCAACAACATAATTAGTACTCAAGATTTTACCTCTTGTTCAAGGAGGGCACAAACTGAAATTTGCCTGCTTGTTGAGCAGAATTTTGTCAAGAGGCTGGCGTACAGGAAGGGAACCCATGGCAGCCTGATATTAAAATGGTTCAGGAGTCAAGTAGAACAAGTCAAGTAGCTTGAGGGGAAACAAAAGAGAGAGAAAGAGGAGGGACAGAACAGGTCATTCTTAAAAGCTAATGGAATGTCAATGGCCACACTGCAATAGATCTATTATTGTACAACACAGCTGCTTTATAATAAAATTGCATTATTGGTGTGACTGTCTATTATCTAAGTAAGACTTTTGACAAGCAACATCTTGACAGAGGTTGGAAAAATTATTTTCAAATGGAAATCCACTATAGATCACAAACTGTCTGATTTAATCAAGCGGTTTACTCCAACGCAGTTGTGTAATCATAGTTTCATTTACTTATGAATTACCTTTGACTGTACCGAGTTGTAGAATGTGATGTGAAACAATTTAATTCAATTTGTAGATTATATTTAGAATAATGATAAGTTCATAATCATCAGCCTTGACAAATCAATCACAATGTTGTTATTCTTTTCAAAAATACATTACAGTTTTTTCTCCCCCCCTCAAAAATCAGATTATTAATACCTCACCATGTATAATCCATTACTTCCTATTTGTGCAGCTTGGTAACCTTTCCGCTATGATGGCAGTCTACCAGCTGCTGAGAGCAGAGCCCAGCACTCCCAGTAGCTCACAGTACTATTCACCAGATGGATTGTAGCCTGAATCTACCCAGTGCTCATACAAGTCCTTTTCTTTACTTGGCTGTACAGGAACAGCAGTTAACACTGTGAGCATTTGTGCAATGTGAGTAATAAAGTATACAATGCAGCTGAGTTTTGAATATAGAAAAGCCAATACAAGGTGATAATTTGAGTTTAGGTTTGGATTAAGGTATTAATTCGTATATTTTGCTCTATCAGGGTTTTGGGATACACAATACACAAACATGTTGGTGCAAAAAAAAATTGTTTCGTGATCACCCATAAGGTTGCCTTTATTAAGAATATCTGTGTCACAAGGGTTATTTCTCAGACATTCCCGAGAGGAAGTATGATCCGCTACACTTATCTTCACAGGCTCTCTCCAGCGACAGAGAGCTTGATCCATCCTGAAAGGGGGATTGAACTCTCGCAAGATGAAGACATGACATCTTCAGCTCACTTGATGTCAGTGATAGGACAGCTCACTTGTAGATCGGGCATGTTGCCAGCCAGCTCTCCCAGGGTCCTGAATGCTGTCTCTGAGCAGAGGCCAATGACACAGATGACATCCAGGGAAGCCCATCACCTGTTGCTTAAGGACAGAATAATCAAAGTGGGTCATACCGGGACACTGGCCGCACAGAGTGTGCAGGGGTGATGTGTTCATCCAGTGTGTGTGTGTGTGTGCGTATGTGCATGTGTGTTCCTCGGCTTGTCAGGGCAGCAGCCAGAGCCGAGCCCTGAAATCCACCCCAGTGACAGAGATCATCAGCATCAGCAGCGGATCTTCAGCCTAGATCATGTTCACAATGAGGGCCATGCCAGGCAGTGACACCGCTGCAGTGTCCAGTTATAAAAAAATGTTTCCTGCCAACGTACTGGCAGCATCACCCCACTTCCACACATTTCTGAACATTCATTCACTTGTATAGCTTGTCAAATCAACAAACGTGCATCAATAGTTTGAATTTCCCCTGTGCATTATTAAAAGCAGTACATTTTAAATATAAAGGAGAAACAGCTGTATTGATTTATGTGCATAAGGGTGATAGGCATGTTATTGTTACCCTTAGGGAACTTTACATTCCACAGTTGACACTTCACAATACTGCTTAATTGCTAACTCGGTGGAACATGCATGTACTATTGGAGAGAGAGTACAATGTTGAATTTATGGAAATGTACGAAAGAGCCATGCACTAGTTGTACACCTGCACTTGTCAAGGTACCGAAGTACACTGGGTAATTGGCTGTTGATTGCTGCCATTAACATGTGATGGCTAAGTGCATCTAATTCCTGTTCCATTTCCACGGTTCAATTTGATGTCACCACCCACTCTTTCTCTCATAGGTGATTAGCCATGCCTATGAAAATGGTTCTTTTTCTAATGACATAAGCGGAATTTCAGAAGGAACAGAGCCCACAGACGCACAATTGTAATTGACACCTTCGCCTAATTGATATCATAAAGGAAAACATGCAATACCATTTACCCCTATGTCTCCTATTTTAGACCAAACCCAGTGGGTAAAGCACCAACAATGAAAGGAAAACACAAGGAGACGTTTCTTTTCAGGATCCAAGAGTCCACATAATTGTTCTTTTGTATGAGTCCGGCATATTTAGCTGAAAATAAAATGAAATAGACTATTGTCCTTTACTGATTGGTGATTTTTTTTCACCATAATGAATCATGAATAGGCTCTGTATTTTTCTGTTTTCTTTCTTTTTATTTAATTGATTTAATATTTCTCTCAATAGCTGCTTTATAATGAACCCAGAGATGTTCTGAGGTATTTGTTACCAGAGACAAGTCTCCATCATGCTTCTTTCTTCTCTGTAGTTTGAGCAGAAACCATTGTAGAGAATAGAGTACGGTTTCAGGATTTGCGTCTGTTACAGTATCAGCACCTCAGGGCACAGAGACTTGGTATCCCTCTGAGTTTTAATCTCCTCGTCTCCCAGCATCCTTGCGGCTATTTCATTTAAGTTTTAATATGTGTATTTGACATTTTGTTCATTTAGACACCCCACCCCTACCCCCCAACTTTAATTTAATTGACGTGCTGCTGCCTTGTGTTGTTTGTTTTCTCCTTAGTGAAGATTTCTCACCATCAGCTGCACACTGCTCATATGTAGGCTGCACAAAGTGGACTTCTGCCTTTCAGTACTTTTACATCAAAGGGAGGGCTTTTTTTTTTTTTTAAGATACACTTC
>OMKZ01034594.1:0-15788 GCA_900302535.1 Neoniphon sammara | reverse complement strand
CATACTAATCATATATGTATACATTTGACTTCATTTAATATAAATAAGTCTAAACTAGTATAATAAACCAACCAGCAAACAAATAAATAAGACTGGCTAAGCCCTGATATTTCTTACAATTGTAAGGACAATTGTTCGTCAGCAAGGCTTAATTAAATTTAATATAATTCAATTTAATACAAAAAAGACAAATAAATAAATGAACGAATAAACAAACAAACACACAAACAAACATACAAATAAGGCTGATTTAGCACTGTTTTTTTCTTACAGGACTCTTGTTCCATCAGCAAGGCTTTTATTGTTTTGAAAATGTAACCGGAAGGTTTATCCCGCTCTGGCCGGTTTGTCCCTCCTAGCTGACTGAGATTTTATTTTGGGAAAAATTCCACCGGAAGTCAGAGTTTACATTACATGTTACTTGACAACGGTCGACCCGGCCGAAGTCTTTGGGACTGAGGAGAGACTTTCCCGCTGTAGCCGCTTCCCTCCTTCCAGGATGAAAACGGATTATTGAACGAATTTACAGATAAGTTCATCACGGATTTACCGGGATTTAGCGGCTTGTGGAATCGCTTATATTATATTCACATCTCAGCGGTGTTCAGACTGTTTGCTACCCTGCTGCTGGCGGCTAGCGTCGGTTACTGCTGCTAAACATGGTGGCCTGTAGGCAGAACGAAGAAACGAGCTCAGTCCGGAGATTTTGACATATTTTAAAAAAGATTTTGGGCCTGTATTTTGAAACATTACTGCACAATACTTATATTTCCCCCCCTGCTGTTGTTGTGCAGGTTTGGGGACTTGGTGTCGAGGCTGCCTTTCTGTTTACGTTGAATAGAAAAGCGACAGAGCAGCACCATTCGTGTTTTGTGGACCGTGGATAACTGCAGTTACTTGAAAAGTTGTCACCAGCCAGCATAAAAGTTTTCCATCCATATCGGGAAAAGCTGCAAAGCATGTGCACATAATTGCAAAAAGAAATCAATCAGTATCACTATTTTAATTTTTTTTTTTATCACCGTTTTGTTTTTTTATCACCGATGACTTAGCTAGCACTCACTTTGGAATGAATTGGTACGCAAGTGCAACTTAATGAAACTATTTTCTCTTCAGTGAGAAAGCCTTTTCAGCAATTTCCCCTTGACACTCGACTCATTGTGAATTTGTGGATTATTATCATGGATTGTGTGGATTATTATGGCTTAATCCAGACCGCGCCAGGCAGGGAATTTTGGGAGTAAGAAATTTATGGTGACGATGACGACGATAATGACGGAGAAAAGCGGTGGTTTCCCTTCGATAGGATTTTGATCAGAGAGGAATAAATTACATGGAGACTCGCCTGACATGCCGAGGAAGGAGTTGCCACTACCTGAAGGTTGGGAGGAAGCCAGAGACTTTGATGGGAAAGTCTATTACATTGACCACATCAACCAGTCCACCAGCTGGATTGACCCCAGAGACAGGTAGAGCTGTGTGTGTGTGTGTGTGTTAGTGTTAGTGTGTGTTGTGTTGTGTGCACACCGTCTAACCATAATGTCCCACGTTCAAACTTGCAGGACCCTTGTGTCATGTCCTGTCTCTCTCTTTCTCCCAAGCTTTCCTGTGTGTCAAAGTGTCAAAAATAAATGAGAAAGAATATGCCTTAAAGGAATAGTTTACTCAAAATGGGAATGTTGTCATCATTCACTGGCCCTCTTGTTAGTCAGTACACCAGTATAATTTGTATGTCCACATAAATCCATCCATCCTTCTCCAAAATAATAGAAGTGAATGGGAACTGCTTCTTTACACCTCCTAACAGGCAAAAAATCACCATAAATTTATTCAAAACTTCCTATAAAGTATGATCTAAGTGTTTTGAAGGCAAGCGGATGCAATGCGTGTCCAAAAAAAGCTGTTTGCAAGTTTTTACTAAAAGGGATATTTTCAAAAATGCTCATGCTTGTGCTGTGAAAACGCAGCCTTTCCCTGGTTCTGTGTTTGCATCGCGTAAGCAGAAAGAGCTCTGCGTACTTACCTGACTTTCAGACAACAAAGAAAGAAAGGTTTGGACAAGGAACCAGACGGACGAAACAACAGCAGCTCAGTCTGACCCTCAGCCAGAAGCGAGGTACCGAAAGACTGCATCTGGAACCGGGGTGGTGCAGTTGTGAGAAATCATCAGGCAATGGCACCACAGAAGAAGCGAGACTTTGCTGCGCCGAATGAGATTTGCTCATACCACCACCACTCAAGGAGCTGGATGAACAGTGCGCATTGCCCTGCTTCACAGATGCGCTATGGGACCTAGAAAATAGGCCACAAGTGAGACTGAGACCAACAGGAAACATCCAGTGGACACAGCAGCACCGAATTCAGTGGCTTCAGCACTGGAGAAAAAATGTGTCTGGACACTGGGCTAGTTGAGATGAGCGATGCCGGTTGAGTGTGAATTACCTGTGCTCAAAGAGTAACTAAACCCCAAACCCAAATCTCCATGAGGCCTGACCTCTAATGCTGAGAAGTAGGGTGCCTCTGTCTTTGATGGCAGGTGATGTCAGGGGTTTGGGGTTTCTTTAATGAGTGCATGCATGGAAAAGGGAAAAGGTTCCATGTTCACATCGAGCAGAGGGTGAACATGTAACACATGGGAGCATGAAGGCTATAACACTTCTGAAAACAACAGCTTTTGCCTTAAATACTGGGTATGTATCTGCCTTTTGGACTCAATGAAATTGCTTGGCTTCACAACACTTAGATTATGCCGCACAAGCTTTTTGCAGTATTTTATGATTATTTACTGCCCTCGAAAGAACCAGCCTCCATCCACGTCAGGTGTCATGTGGACATACAAACTAAACCTGCGTATCGACTAACATGAAGCTAACTCGACAATGACAAGATGTTCATGTTTTGGCTGAATTATTCTTTTAATTTTAACGGCTAATCACTATTAAGGTATATGAAGTTTTGAGTGATAATGATGCTGAATGAGGAGCTCACACACACAAACAACCACAACACACACAACTCCTTTCGTTTTGAGAACCATATAACTGTGAAGTCCTCTTTCCTCAGCATCATCCGACAGTTGCTTCTGTTGAATATTAAATCAAATTTGAGATTTGGTATAAATTAGATAAAGGCCGGGCTTCGTATCTCATACCTCGTCGGTGAGACTTGTAACCGAGATGTGATTCAAGTTACAGTTTACCAAGTTATCAGAATTATGATGAGTAGAAATAAGAATGAGAACCGGAGCTGTTAATTCCCCCCAAGAAATGATGTTATTTTCCTCCCTGCAGAGGTTCTTATTTGCATGAGAAATTAGACCTTGAATTGGGAGTCCCTCTCCCTGCGCACCAGGCCCACGCTCTTTGGAAAAGGGTGAGCGTAGATGAAGCTTTGAGCATCCCTGAGTGGAAATTGAATATGTCAGGAGACATGAGAGATGATAAACAAGTCAGCGTTTCCTGCGGCGCTTTATAGCCAGCTCTGGCTGCCTCAGCAAGAATTAACAGCTTCCTTGGCTGAGGAATTCCCGCACAATGATCAAATTGCATTTCTTTTGGAGGAAACTGTCAGCTGAGTTTCAGAGCCAGATGGAGTAATTAACCGTGACGTCTCCAGGTCAGACAGTGTCTACATCGAGACATAGAGGGGAGCATAGATGTTTGACTGTGTTTATCTTAAGTTATCCAATTAGCAGCCTTGGTGGCCACAGTTCTCGTTGTTGACAGGTGTATTTGTTGTACTGCTGCTGTTAATAATATAAATAAATAAATAAATAAATAAGATGACAGACTCATGCAGTCACACAAACCAGCTCCTTAACTGAGGAGTTTTCTCCTGTAAACACTGAGTTATTGCTTCACACCTGGCTTCCCAGCCTTTTGGGTCAAATTTTCCTTGACCCCCAGCGATGATAATCCCTTAAAACTGTCTGTTCACCGGTCGACAGCGTGGCCTCCACAGTGGCCCGTGTTCAATCCATAAGTATCTCCGTCTCTCACCATGACAGATATGAGTTTTAGCTTCAAGTCTGTTTAGGGACCCTATTATCATCTCGCAGGACCCCCATAGTGTCTCGGCCTGAAAAAAAAATAGGGCATGTTCACATCAGAATGATTAAAAAAAAAAAGTGAATGAGAACTGGAGCGATACTCCCCTCAGAGATGTTGTGTATAATGAATGGGAATGAAGACGGGGAGTTATTTTAGACACGGCAATGTTTCTTATTTGCATGATCAGCATGAGAACTGGGACCCTGCGTGGTGAGTCTCTCTCTCTCTCTCTCTCTCTCTCTCTCTCTCTCTCTCTCTCTCGGCGTACTGAAGTCTGCATTCTCAAGTGTCACTCTCAGCTCGTCCTCGTGTCTGGTTTGGGACTGCAGGCGTTTTCAGCCGGTGACACATCTGAACAACACAAACACAAAATGACACATGAACACATGTAAGTAGCACAGGCTGCCCCAGATCAGACCCTCGGTTGTACCAGGAATGTCACATTGTGCGTTTTGTTTTTTTCAGTGTTCAGGCTTAGTATCTCTTGTGCCCTGTAACATTGTGTATGAGGGTCTGAAGGATCATGATCCCCCACAGTCTTCCTCCTGAGTGATTTCTCAGCTATCTGTCTGAAAAGTGAGTTTTATTATCAGGCCTGACTGCAGCTAACTAATTGCTTGCAGTGCAGTGGAAACATACACTACCAAAACCACATGGGATCAACATGTATCTTGTTATATTCAGAGCTATCTGTGGCTGGGATGCATGGTGCCGAAGAGGAGACTGTTTTAGTTTGGGCTGGAGCCAAATGCAAAATCAGCAAAGCAATTTGAAGACATCACTTTGGGCTCTGATCACTTCTGACTTGGCACGGGCCGGTCTGAGATTTAGACGGTATGATGACAAAGGCAAAAATACCATGGTTTCATGGTATTTTTTTTTGGTACACCTTTAAATAAAATCAAAATAAATGCAGTATCTTAAGTTAGGCTGGACCTGCAGTTCCTCTGCATGCGACCCGAGGGATTCCATGGACTTTCTCTCTTTGAGAATACTCATTTAACTTGGAAAAAAACATTTTATACTGTGGGGACTGATGGGAAATATTAGTGGTTTTGGAACTGTGACTTTTTCAAACTACTTCTACTTCTGACCCTTTAGGATTAATGAAAAAAATAATTTATAGTTGAAGCGACAGTGAAAATAAACAGTAGTTGCAGCTCCAGTTGACACGTCCTCTGGTTTGTGCAATAAAAACGCAACAACAGTTAATCATAACAAAAAGGATCTTGATTAGTTACAGCGGTAATTGCAGGTTAATATGAACAAGGGATGCATGGCAAGTGAGGAAAATACTTAACATGCTACTGGATCAGTCTGGGGGATGTGTTTGTGGTGGAACGCCGTGACGGGCCACCATACAAACTGAACATATTAGCAACGCAGATTAGAAACACTGATCCATGAATTAAAATTGGCAGGGGAGTCCAGGTGAAAACCAGACGTCCACTTCAGTCAGGAAGCGGAGAGAGAGATGAACTGCAGAGACAGGCTGGAGGGATTTTTTTTTAAGCCTCGAGACAATTTAGAGGTGGATTACAGTGTTAGCAGAGGGCTCCTAATGATGTGTGTACTGAGTTCACAGGACATTGTTAATTTTGCCGTCTGGGTCCCTCGGCTTTGGGCCTGCTTGAGGAGCTTATGCAGGCAAAACTGCTGTCATCTTTTAAATCAAGTACTAAAACACTGAGATTATGGATTAGAAGATAGGAATGCACTGAGCAAAAGAGGACGTAACTCTATAAGAAGGTGATCCTGATGTTTTTATGCTGAGTGGATGTTGTGGACAACGGCAGTCCCATAGGGTGACTTTATTTGTTACATTTGAGCACAACATATGTTAATGGAAACCCATATTAACTCATGGTATGAACATGTGAGGAGTTTTCTTCCAGAGTGAGATATCAGCAAAAAAAAAGATTTTTAGCACAGAATTAAAACAACTGATGGGACTTTGTGAAGGACAGTAACAAGTGATAAAGAAAAATACAGAATGGCTCCTACTGTCCTACATTATCTGTATTTTTGAGGAAATATGATGGAATGACCCTGCTTCACTGAAACATCACAGTGTAAACCCCGCTGTGCATCATGGGGGGTAAAAAGACGAGAGTCAGAACCCGGCCGGCAAAATGCCTGAAGTACGTTACTGTGTGCCGCGTTGCATATCAGACTGACGATTGACCCAAAATAACGAAATTAGTCCGTCACGGAAATCGTTCCCCTCAGAAATAACAACTAAATCAGGGTTTTCCCTGGGTTGAAATGAGGCTTCGGTGGTGTGGCACATGGAACAGTGCGACACGGCGCCGCACATCGTGGAAAAGATGGAGGGGGAAACACAGGGCTGGAATCGAACCTGGACCGCTGCAGCTGAGGCATAACCTCAAGTATGTGGTACACACTGTGCACGGTGAACCACATGCTTGAATTCTCTGGCAGGTGAGCGCTCTTATCTGCCAGCTGTAATACCACATTGGAGAAGTTGATCTACTGGTATGTTTAGATTTGGCAGAGACTGATAAAATCTCTTTGGTGGCCACCAAAAACTTCTGAATGGAGGGAAAACACTGTAAATGGTCATTACTAACTGTAAGTACACTCCTAAGTTATTGGCCCAATGACATCTGCATTTTGATGTCAGCAGTTAACTGTTTTGAATTTACCTTTTGAATACACCCCTTTTTCAATCCCAGAATGCAACGCACTGTTTATGTTGTCACTTTAAAGTGAAATAAGGAAATTGAGGTAAATATATTTCCAGTGTTTGAGTGGGATTCTTCAGCTAGTTTGTGGAAAACAGTGCAGATGGAAATGGGGAAACTGAAGAGCAGAGCTACAGGATTTTCTTCTCTGCAGTGTTTCTCCCAGGGATCGTGCTGTTCATTTACATTCCTGTAATGAGAAATTAGTCCTGGAGGTGTGAATTACCTTTCCCCCCTCTCTCTCATGGAAATCCACCAGTGTAATAGGCTTACGGTGCCAAGCATGTGGCGCTCAGAGGGCCCAGGCTACATGACACAGTCCTGCCTGTACAAAAACACACCGTCATGGGGAGGGTGGATTTTCACGGAGAGTCGTTTTGCGCTTTTACCAGTTACTTAAGACCCCTCGGACTTTGACATGAAATCCCTTTAATGGCTTATGTCTGGAATTCTTAAGGCTTAGGGGAGTTTTTTTTCTTTTCTCCATCATGCTTTGTTGTAAGTGAGGATACAAAGCATGTATTTGGAGATTTTTTTGTATTAAGCTTATTTCATCTTGTATTTTATGTTTCCATTGTAGGTATTTAGCTGATGCTCTTCTCTAGAGGGTCAGTGAATGCAACAGTAGATTAAAAAAATCTAGGACGGAAGACTTAACTGAAAAACTTATTAAATTGTCCTTGAGCTGTGTTTTCCCAATCAGTCATGCAGAAGTAGTGTGTTTTGTTTTATTTGTTGTATTAAAAAAATCTTTATGGAATCGCCAACTAGTGAATCAAATTGAATTTCTGTTAAGCCAAAAATTCACACTCTTAAATAAAATAGTATTGAACTTTTGGTTGCCATGACAACTCTAGACAGTGCAGCGATAAAGTGAGAGAAAAGTGTGACTGTGTGAAGGTCAATCAGTAATACTGTTAGTGGTAGTAGTTCTGCTGGCATTTATGTTCTTGGATATACACATGCGCATGCACACACACACACACACACACACACACACACACAGTAATACTATTGTAGTAGGCCAAGCCCCATTTAGACTCTTGGTGAGAAAATGCATACACACACACACATTCACACACAGTCACACAGAAACACAGTCTCCATTGTAATCCCAGTCTAAAGAATGGCAGGTGGAATGAAGACTTTCTCCTTTTTGTGAAACGCCAGCGGCCGCCTCGCACGAAGGAAGAGAGTGCTGCCAAGCAGAGTCCTTAAAAAACACATTCCTGAAACACACGACGCGAACGGCCGAGCAGCGCGGAGGCCGGCGAAGCAAAAGCCCGATTCATCTGAAATCCCTTTCATTGGCAGCCAAGGTGCACGGGGTCAAAGTGCAGCATGAGGCCCTGCAAACTTTTAACTAGGATGTGGAGGGAGGCTGGCTCCCTCACTGCTGCACAAGTATTGTTGTTGTTTTGTTTTTTTTAATACATAACCAACCACGTTTCTCATTCACAGATTTATTTGTGGCAGCTGATGACCGCACCACTCCACTGTTTTCCCAAACTGACGCTGTGAAATCCAAGCTGAATGTGAACGTGTCATTTTGATGCGTCAAGTTTGGGACGACTTTTCAACACAGTAGCATGTGTGTGTGGAACAGTATCACAGATATCCCAAACAAGACATATGAATATGGCACACATTGCCCATCTTGAATCCTGGAGTTTCTGGAAAGTCCTGGATTTTCTGGAAATTTTCATGGAATTTTGGAAAGTTGATTTCAGACAGGGAATTGAATAAATCTTTGGGACAAGTCAGTCAATTTATAAAAATCAGTAACTGGTTATTCACCAAACATAATAATTATTTCCCGTTCACGTCCCCTGCAGAATAAAGCAGAATAAACTTTGATAAGACCCCTGAATTTGGGATGTGTTTAAAATTTGGGTCAAGGAACAAAATATCATGATACGTTTATACAGGCAGTGGAAATTCAACATTTTAGTCCTGGGAAATGAGGCAGTGTTATGTTTGACATGGAGTGGGAGCCCTGCATATGAATAATGCCTCTGGTGTTGCAGAAGCAGCAGTCAGGTACCAGGTGGAGACGTGAGGAAGTTTTAGATGATGTTTTTCATCTTAATTCATCCAGCTGAGGCTGACTGAGCTCCGGGCTCTGTGTCAGTTCCGCTCCGATTTTATGTTCATACTGTTTCCACACTTCACACCTACTGTAAGCGCGTCCCAACCACAGGCCGCCACCACGTTAACATGTGGTGTCCCTCTTCAAGTGTCACTCAGTCACACATACAAATGTTTTTGTGGCCGTTTCCTACGATATTACACTTCCTTGCCTTTGGAAGGAAGAGAAAACAAAGACAACAGGCCAAGCTTCTTTGTTAAAAAACACTGAAAACCAGCACTGCTCAGGAACTGGTCTGGTCTGGTTCTGAACATACTAGCCTAATAGCACAGCAGGTCATTTGTGTGACCATGTGCATTTTGGCTGTATGCATAAAGATTATTGAAAACTCTGACAGGTAAACAAAAAAAATGCCGTTTTCCAGCTTTCATACCTCATCATTCCTTCTCACTGTGAAGTTTCCACATTGAGGATCAGACAGAGCTCCACGGCTCCTCTGGACCACAGATCTGTTGTAGCTGCTAAATATTTGACATCTTTCAAGTCGGTTTCAATTTTCCGGACAACTTCAGGACAACTTTTGAAAAAGTTTCAGGGGGGAACTGTGTGGTGTTTAATGACTTGGATCTTTTTTTTTATTTTAGAAAACTTTGTTTATTGGTGGTAGTCATGTCAGTCGCCAGGTGAAAGATGATTGCGTCTGTGATCTCTGTGTGCTGTTGGGAACTTGACATGTACGGAGTTACATTCAGCAGGGTTCCCTGTCTGGAGGTTTGTGTCATGTAACAGGAGGGCGGCTGTGCTCGAGTTGCATTAGACTGAACTGATTCCTCGTGTTGTATTTTTGTTCTTGATTCAAGTGGTTATACGAATTTGTGATGTTGCCCTGTGATGCCACTATCATCATAAAACAATGTTTGCACGACGCATGGTCACTTTGTTAAATGCAAAATAACTTCCACATGCTAGTAGATGAAGCCTGTTTTGGTAAGATGATGGCTTCATTACCTGGGTTTTGGTTTGGCACAGTAGTTTTTTTGTTTGGATGGCGAGCTGGGATTCGATTGCTTATTTTGATGTTTGACTTAAACCATCCAAGATTCAACAAGACCACATCTCAATCATTGCTTTCACTACATTTTTGCTTCCACTAACACCTGGTCTTTTTTGCGTCTACAAGTTGCATGCATGTGATTACGTGGCTCATTGTCATTGGTCACTGTCGTCATCCAAATGTAAATGTTACAAAATCGCTGCCTTGAGATCACGATTTTTATATTATTATGCAGCCCTGATGGATTTTTCTTTAAAATCCTTGGTCATCCATGGTTTATTCTTTAGAAAACGGTGTTTTTTTTTTGTTTTTTTTTTTACCATTGCGATGTTTTCCCTCTCTCACCTTTACTGCACGCCTCCTGGCAGTTAAGGTGATTCATGAGCGTTGACGTCTTCTGTGGTTTGCACTTGATGTGAGTCCAGCAAAAACACTTTAGCCTTCAGTCTCAGAAACAGTTACATTTTTGGCATTTGGCTGACGCTCTTATTCAGAGCAGCTCAGAATGAGAAGCTTCAAATACCAGATCACAGATGGAGTAATTAACCGATGGTAAGCAGGTCAAGGCTCGGAGCCACAGAGCCCTGACAGTTTTCCTGCGACCCTTCACTGCCCACAGAAGACAGAGAAATAAAAGCTGAGGACAGAGGTGTAAAGTAGCTGCTCAGGGACTTGTCAGCTTTGAATTCATTACCCACAGTGCTGCAGTCATGTGAAAACCCTCTCCATTAAAAGTCGGCGTTTGAGGAATGAAGAAATACAGCCCAGTATTTTGACAGTCATGTGTCCGCGGTAATCGAAGCCCTCGGAGGAAGAGCTGCAGGCTTCTGTTTAATTTTTTTTTGTCAAGTAAATCACCTGCAGCTGCAGCGTTAAACCTCCAGTGAAACCCTATTAGGGATGTTTCTAATTGAATGCTCGCTCCTGATCACTTCTAATGGGAGTTCTTGCAACTTTTTCACATTCCTGATCACACAGAAAGAAAACACAGCTTCTTATTTTTCTTTTTCCCCCTTCCTGTTCAGTGGCTTTTTGAACAGGCCTGCAGGCTCATGAAATCCACTCAGCTCATGCAGACTTGTCAGGTCGAGCATAAATAAGAAAGGCGGAAGAGAGAATGGAAGGCAGGATTTGAAGTCAGGAGGTTTTCACACAAAAGACGGCAGCCGGGGCTTGTGTGTTT
Organism: Neoniphon sammara; assembly: GCA_900302535.1. NCBI lineage: Eukaryota > Metazoa > Chordata > Actinopteri > Holocentriformes > Holocentridae > Neoniphon > Neoniphon sammara. Next base: position 4,708 of record OMKZ01034594.1, on the reverse strand, counting down.
GTGGCCCTGCGCTCCGGCTGCCTCCCTGGGGTGCCTTTTTAAATTCCTCAGCCGGCCATATTGTCTATCCGCCCTCGCCGTGACGCACCGAATGCATTTTGTCAGGTGAAAGGAATGTTATCTGCCAGATACCATGCCGTCACTGGGAGGAAGGCGGGGGGTGGGGAGGGAGAGAGAGAGATATAGAGAGAGCAAAAGAGAGGGAGAGGAGGGGGGCAGATCGCTCCTGCAAATTTTTCTTTTTTATGATGAATTCCTTTTTTTTCAAACACTGGCGATGTTCACACGGCATTCGTGCCTATGAAGTGCAGTGGATTGGTGTGAGTGTGTATGTATGTGCGGTGTGCATGTGTGTGTGTGGGGGGGGTTGTTTTACTGTCGGACCTTGAGCGGCTATGAAATGCAGGTTGGAGCCTCATAAATCGACTTGAGGAATTTATATGGCGCTCTGAATGAACGCTTGTCTCTGACTCACGGTTCAGCTATGCCGCTGCCTCCCTGCCTGTTTGCACTCTGCCGCACGCTTTGTCAGTTTGCATTAGAGCGCTGGGGCCTGGCCTGACTGTTTGACTTGGTATGTGAAACCTAGGGGGTGTGTGTGACAGTGTGTGTACTACGGGACGACTGATAGGGGCTTTTGAAGGCCGATACCGCTGGGTCTTCAAACCGCCGATGGCTTTTGGTTGCGTTGGGCCGCTCTGATGCTGAAACACGACAAGAATTCAGTGTATTTTCCTCTTATTGGGGTGGAAAAATCTTCTGAAAACAGCAAGTACACCATCATGTGACTGGAAAAAGCCTCCACTGAAAGCCATACTGATTAAATGGTAGACTTAGCAGAGCAGCAGAGTGACACGCCTCCCAAACTGAAAGGAAAATATTAGTTACATTGTTGCATTTGAAGTGATAAATGAATTTAAATAGAACATAATTAAAAAATAAAACTAAAAAAATAACATTGAAAAAAATAGTTAAATAATAAAATGAAACATGCCTGCCCCTAAATTTTACTAAATTACTGAGTGTTCTTTCATATCAATAAATTGTTTTCATATGTTTTAAATATCCATATCTCAAATGTAAAAAGGTTCAACAGAAAAAAACACATTTCATTCGTATACCTTTGTATACCTTTTTTATTTAATAGATTAACTGAATAATTGTTAATTTTACTCACTTATATATTAATAAAACGTGTCCTTAAAAATGTGCACCCCTAATGGCCAATATCCAATATCCAGTATTCAGTATTCATTATCAGCTCAGTCCATAAGTCAGACCCTGATGTATATGCATTTCTGTGTGTATGTGTGCACGTGCATGACTATTTGCACACGTACATGTTTTCACCAGTAACACTGGACTAACTTGTCACGCTGCTCACCCCGGGGGAGGGGGGGACGACAAGTGTGCAAACAACACCACAATCCTGGGATGTTTATGGCTGTTAGTCTGCATGGATCATTATCAGCACAGTGAATAATCAGATATTAGACCTGTATTAGCTACAGGTAAGTGATCAAACTGCTAATAAATTCATGCAAAGCCACAGACTCCCTCTCACTTGTTGCTTCTGGGCATATTGAAGTGGTAGCAAATGGGAATTAATCCAGTTTTCTTTTTTTCCACTTTAAGTTTGTCAGGTTGCCAGGTCTCAATAAGTCCAAATTGATCAAAAACTTTCTAATGATCATTGAAACTTGTCTTAGTCTTAGCCTGTGGGGACTACATGCTGGCATCAGCAGTATCTACCACCTTCCTCCAAACAGCACTTCTGTCTGTGTATCAATAAGTAGGGGGATGGAGGTTGCACAGTTCAAGAAATAATAACCTTGTTAACACTGATTTGCCCTCAAAATTCATGCTTGGACAGCTGATGTTACCTTCTGGTAATGAGAGAGTGGGTGGGCTCTTTTCAGAAATGTTTTAATTTGTCCCCACAGCCTTGGCACGCCTGCAAAAATTCAGTACATTTTAATTTTATCTTCATCCAAGTATTTGTTTTAGAGCAAACTTCAAACAGCAGTCAGGCAATAGATTTGGTTTTGGGGAGGTCAATGAGGCATCGGTCCAAGTCCAAAGAAGAGTTCACACATACTTAGGACACGTCCACGCCAACCTGGGCACATTCAGAAATGTATTTGCTTCCCCATTCTTTGGCCCTGCGTCCGCACTAAGCCGGAGTTTTCCACCTGCGGAAACGGGCTTATCGAAAACACTCTCAAAAGCATGTATATTTGAAAGCGCCTGTCTGGCGTTGCAGTGTGGATGGGGACGTTTTTCAAAATGCTGATATAGGATTGTCATGCGAAGATGCGCAGTCCATGTTTGAAAGGCGGCACAAACCAGCATTTTCTGATTGGCCTTTAGTATGGTGGTTCGATGGTTTATATCCAAGTGAAACACATCAGTAACTTTGAAGGTAACCACCTTCAAAGTTACAACACGTCAGAAGACCTTCACTTACAAAACGCTCAAGACTTAACAGAGAAAATCCGACTCTGTTTTGGAAATATTTACCGGTGAATCCCAGGCTTGCAAAACCAGCTCCTTCACGCAGCGACTCCCCCAGCCGTCACAGGCCGCGCCGAGCATTTGAGAAGCTGCACAAGTGGCTATTGAATGACGGGCGGAGTGAAATGGAGGATGCGCCGCCGCTGCCAGCTGGTGCCTCGCTGTGAGGGAAACGGTGACGGTGAGCGACGAGTTTAGGTCACCAACCGGCCCTCAGCCCGGCGATTAGAGGACAGGATTTAGCGGGGTGAAGAAGAGTGGAATCGAATAATGGGATGTGGACACCCTGCCAGCCAACCAACCAGCCGGCTTTTTCTTCTCTTTTTTCTTTTTTTTCCTTCTTTTTTTGGGTGGGGGATCAGCGGTTGGCAGAGGCTCACCGAAGCTTCCCTCCCTCTCTCTCGCTGAGCTAAATTTAGAACAGGGGAAGGGGGTCTTCTCTGCTTCTCTGGGCCTTTTCATTATTCAGCAGCTGAAAAAGGAGCCAGTTCAGTTTCTCCCCTCAGCAGTGACTCACTGCTCTGCGCTTATTACTGTGTGTGTGTGTGTGTGTGTGTGTGTGTGTGTATCTGCAGACAGCAAGTAGTAGAAACATGGCAGCTGAAGCAGAAAGGCCAAAGAGATGCTTCTCCTGTGTCAGACTCCTCGGTTGAATCTGATCAGAATGTGACAGTTCAACTAGCTGCAGTTTAATTTTGCTTTTAGTTCATGAACTTTCCTGCAGTCAGAAATGCATTGATGCACATCTCAGTGGTCGAGGGACCATGTTAAAAATAATCAAATATATCAAATAATATCATAATCAAATATAATCAAATGTAGTAGAGTCACACAGACATATTTGCGCATTTCAAATCTGAAAAATTCACTCAGAGAGCTGCATAATGATTTTAACTTGACAGTTTTGAAGTACCATGTGGCTCAGTCAGAACAATGAGACAGCATGCAGGTATTTCTGGTAAAATCAAGCTCTTATATAAGGGGTCTTTTCAGGATGCAGCCCTGATATTTTCGCTTATAAGTTGTCAAGCATTATAAAATAGGACGAGGACTTTGGGTTCGTCTTCTTCCATTTTTTTTTTTTACAACTTTTTACATCCTCCCTCAGACAGCTGTGGTTTTGACAGAGCTTAGTGGGACTGGCTGCTGTGTTTTCACGTTTTTGAATTACACCGACTGGCCCAAGAGGCAGCGCTTCAATTACAAGTCAGTTCAGGGTGACATATCTGCTCCAGACCGCATCAGACCTCTTCACTGCTGCTTCCATCCATCCATCGTCTTCCGCTTATCCGGGGCCGGGTTGCGGGGGCAGCAGTCTGAGCAGGGACACCCAAACTTCCCTCTCCTCGGACACTTCCTCCAGCTCGTCCTGCTGCTTTGGTTTTGTAATTTTCACTGTTTCTGTGTCATGTAATTACTATATTAGACACTGTCGTATATCAGTTTAAAATGATTTAAAATAACACTGCAAGTTGTAAAATGATTTCCATTAGTGAGTGTGTATGTTGTACAACCAGATGAAAATAAATTAGATGTGAAACTGAATTAGATGTGTGCTTTTTGCCGGGCAAAACTGGGAGGCGCTCATAACATGCAGCAGAAGATGTTGACATACAGGCATATTTCATTCACAATACTCAAACAGACTGCTTTCATACTGCCTTGATCTGGTCCACATGGATATGTGGTGCAGGACTGTTACACCCCTAATAAAGTAATAATCAGTGTCATGTCAGGGAATGTAGTAACTTCTCTGGGGGAAGATCAGGGAATTTTACAAGTTCCACCTCACAGGAAAACACCAGAATGTACTTTTCCAGTTTCAGTGCTCGGTGGTTTTCAGCCCAGCTGCAGCAGAAACCAGAACCTGACCCATACTGGATTTGCTCCTCCTGATGCTGCCCACCACGGGCTGAGCTCAGCCCTCTTCTCACACTACATTTTTCAAAAATTTCAACCCAGGTCCCAAGCAGGTCCCAGGATGAAAGTCTCCCTCCCGGGGCCAAACTGACGGTGGGAAGTGCCGGTGCGCTCAGCCTGAGGTTACCCCAGGTTGAAAAATGCAAATGAGCGCATCAAGTTGCACAGAGCTGAAGTTGCGTTTCAGTTGCATCGTGTAACGGCAGCCTTAAGGTCACAGAAATGCTCCGACCGAGGCATGGAAAGTCATGGAAAAGTCATGGAATGGCACATG
>OMKZ01034592.1:0-11692 GCA_900302535.1 Neoniphon sammara | reverse complement strand
TCCCAAAAATGTCCCCACTCTGTTGTTAAAAACAGCATTCTGGTCCTCACAAGGATAGAAGTACAAGGACACACACACACACACACTGGTTTCTGTCACTTTCGGGGACATTACATTGACTTACATTCATTTCCTAGAGACATATCCTAACCATAACCACTACGTGCCTAACCCTGACCCTGACCCTAACCCTAACCTTAGCCTAACCCTAAAGTTACCTTACCTTTAAATGAAGCGTTCACCCTAAAATTAATTAATTTACATTGTGGGGACCTGGTTTTTGTCCCCATAAGGGAGGTGAGTCCCCACAAGATGACTGTGTAAACAGATTGAGGTCCCCACAACTATAGCAATACCTAGTACACACACACACACACACACACACACACACACACACACACACACACACATATACATTTAGTCATATGCATGTAGGTGCACATGCTTTCCTCTGCATGTCAGCACATGAATAAAGAAAACAACTGAACCAAGTTGAAACAACTCATGGTGGGTAACATTTTTAATAAAAATAATAAAGTAAAATAAAATGAATAATGATAATGCCAATAGCAATAAGAATAAGAAAATTATAATAACAATTAAAAAAAAAATAATTTTCTTAAAGGAACAGAATACAAAAAAAGATATTTTTTCCACTTACCCTAGTGCAGTATTTCCATCCAGGTCATTTCTGTCTGATTTGTTGAGGTTTCCAGTCAGTCTACTTTCACCCCAATACAACAGGACTGGAGGGGGAGTTTGGTTGGGAACTATTTCCTGTGGTTTTAGTTTCTCACATAAAGATTTTGGACAGTCCTCTTTACAGGGTTGCATCACCCATGGTGGATGATGTGTTCATATTCGACTGAGCAGAGAGCTCTAACTAAAGGTGGTTTGGGTTTTGGTCACTGTTGGTAATGAAATAAAACTAAAACTGAAACAACATCCTACCAGATTATATGACAAAATACTGTCTCTTTGACCAAATAAACCATGTTTCACCAGTGTAAATAAAGTCTAAAACTGCATGTTTTCCAGGATCATCACACACTCCGGTGGAGACAGAGTACGCCGCTGTAGAGGTGAATTCAGGGGAATCTGGAGGATCTGATCAACATCTGTGAGTGTATAACTATGTGAAATGAATGCAAACCAAACGAATGTTTCCTTCCTGCAGGCTGACGGTCTGTACGAGGAGATCAGAGACGAGGACAGACAGAGAAGCTCTCTGCCTGTAGAAATCTCTACAGTTTACAGCTGTGCTAAATACACCGGACCGTCTGCAGGATACCCGACCGGCGACAGCGGCTTCACTGATGCTGTCGGCCCTGGAGATCCTGCAGATTCTGACTACGCTACTGCAGTCTGGCCTCAAGACAAGGTAATGACAGCATTTATCCCAGAAATACAGATGAGAGACAAACGAAAGGAAAAAAACCAACATAAAGTATCTTAATAAGGTATTGGGCGCCACAAGAACAGCTTCAGTGTGCCTTGGCAGAGATTTGCCAGCTCTCTGAACTCTACAGGAAAGATAGAGCATGAATAGGATATTAAAGGCATGTTCATTGTGATATCATGACATTGTGTGACATTATATTAAAAAGTAATTTTGACCCAAAAAAATATGATTCAATACATTTGATATTCTTTTAAGATGTCACACATTTGTACTTTGATTACTATACTGCTTAAATGTGGTGTTACAACGCTCTCTAACACAGACAGGCATAATTGTCAGCGTCGTCATACAGGGCCAAAGGATGTAATGTGTAATGCAAAACCTGTCAGCGAACATGAGGATGAGTTCATCATCTTCAACAACTTTGCCAATAAAATCAAATCAGTCTACCATTATAACCACTATTTGCCGTCAGTGGGCTTGTGTAAATATTTAGCTTTACATGGGGTTACATTCTAAATTTGCACAAGTTGTTGTATGTGACCAATGGTCATCCATTTCAAATTGAGCTGGGAGTCACAGAGAGACAAAAAGCGAAGGGACGACTGGCGACAAGATCTGAGCACCTACGTGACACAAAAGTTGAGATTGGTTCAACTTTAAGTTAAGGGTTAAGTCAGGGGGTGTTGCTCTGTTTTGTTTCTTGTAAACTTGGGGGCTTGTAAATTCCTTTCAGACTGTTAACAGTGATTTTGGGCTCTAAATAAACGTGACCTGGAACTTTATGCAAATATAAAGGGGACTGGTGTAGGGCTGGCCAGTCAGAGGTGTCTATGGGTTCACCACATGCTCTTCTGTGGTAAAAACACTCACAAGCTTTTCTGCATTTGCACCGCCCGTAAGTGACAGTGAAAGAGACAGCTACTAAGTGACAGGGTAACTGTTTTGTGGTGTAAACAGTAATATTGAGTTGTGTGTAAGTTGTGACTTAGTAGCCACTAAATGCTACAGCTAGCCTACTAGTTAAGTCTTAGCGGCCTGGCCCCTGAAAATCTTGGAAAACAAACTTTGGAAAATGTCACGTGGCTTCTGATCAAACTCAAAATGTAACTAATGACACACCGATAAGACAAATAACTCTTTTAGGAAGCTCATGTATCATAAAAGAAAGAATTATGTTTTCTACTATGTTTTGGATCTTGGTTAGGAATATTGGCACTGTGTGTTTGTATGTGGATGTATTGAATATGTATGAGATTTTGCATTAATCAAAAAATGTCTAGAGATATGAAAAAATATATACCAGTGAAGCTGCTATCTGATTTTTGGAATCTTGGTGTCTTTGCTTCAATCTCCTCCCAAACAAGAAAATAACACCTCCATTTTGTTTCAGTCTCTATCTTTAAAATGTTTGACCAACAACAGGAAACCAGCCGGTTCAAGTTAACTCAAATAGTCCCTTGTAATAAACGGAACTCAAGCAGGCTTGTTGAAGATCTTAACCTCAAACCACAAACATCCGTTCACTCTGCAAGGAAGTTGTCAGGCTTCACATCAGCCTCAACATTAGTTACGACCAGCGTTAAAAATAGCATCATCCTTTATCGCTGATCTGCCTTCATGAACACGCAGAAGCTGTTTTTAATGTTCTAGCTATTAAAGGATTTTTATCATTCATATCCGATGTATGAATTTTTTTGTGCCACATGTACCACTGGTGGTCATAATTCTTCCTTTATTATAATTTCCTTCCAAGAGTACATAAGGGAACATGGTACTCTCACCATGGTTTTCTGTTTGAATTCTTGCATCATACAGTATGTTGAAATCTTGGATATATATTACCAATGGAAATTATTACTTCATACTTATTACCTCATTACCAAGTGCAACTTAAAGATGCCATCAAAGGAATATTTAACCCAATAACTGTACTTTGTGTATGATTTACTTAGCCCAAGTTGTCTTGAAGGTAATGCAAAACAAACAAACAAATAAATAAATAAATACATAAATAAATACATACATAAATAAATATGTGTGTATATATATTTGTGCCAAAATTCCCCACACTGTAGTCATTTCTCTTAGAACAGGGTCAATTGGTGACTTCGACAAACAGCAGCAAAAAGGAGATGAGAACGTCAGTTTAATATTCTCAAACTGTCCGTGCAGTGAAATCCAAGTCTTTACTCTCCATTTGTATGTTCAGTTCATCCCAAACCAATATATTTTGCTAAAACATTGTTAAACAAATCACTTCAGTTAAATACCACCTGCATGAGCTGCCCTTAGCACTAATCACTAAAAGTACCCTTAAGAACCCAACGAGTGCTCAGTTACACCAAAATACCCCATGAAATATCTGAAGTACTCCAACTGTTACCCCAAAGTACCTGATAATAAGTTACCCTCAAGTTTTTTTTTTCCCAAATTCCCAAAGTACTTTTGGGAAATTGCTGGTGCACTTCTGGGTATATTTGGGAGATTAGTTAGTCTCTCAATCCAGACGTGTTGGCTTCTGCAATTTCCAAATGCTAGCTAGCTGCTGCAGAAATGAAAATTCAAAGGGATATTTTCCATTCAACTCTTTAGGAACTCCTGTGTCTCCAAATTTTAATGGCTTGAATTACAGACTTTTCTATGGAGTATTTGAAGATTGTGGAAGAGAACGTCTGGCTTTAGAGACCCAGTAGGACCCTGATCATTGAACTAAAGATCCGCCTCCAACTAGTTCCTGCTCACTCACTGACTCACCGCTTTCCACTAAAAGTGTCAATGTAGAGTAAGACATCTTGGGATGAGTAAATTATACATGTATGGTTTTTGGGTGAAATATTCCTCTAAGAATAGAATAGTAAAAAATTTTGTTGCTTGCTTGTTTAGCTGACGGTCTTTGGCTAGCACAGAAACCGACCTCTCCTTGTTTTCTGCTCCCAGGCTGAAGAAGACTTGAGCGATGTCACCGTTCCTAAGGATATGTCCAATGGTACAAGCGATGCTTCGAGTCATCCTCCTGCCGGCTTGTTCAGCGGCGCCCCCGGTGGCGATGCTGATGATTCCATCTACTCCGTGGCTCAGATGCCCACAGCTGCAGTGACAATCGAAACACACACTGCAGAGCCTCTGTACTCCACTACTGAGCATCCTGAGCTTTAGCTTTAAATCTCACTTGACACTGCATGAAATCTCCATCTTAAAGATTCCGTAACTTTTTTCTTTAAACTTTTGATAAATCATCATTATACAAAGAGGGTCCAAGCTAGACAAAATGCACTGAGAAAAAAAAAGCCCTCTTCTGGGCTGCTCCCGGGCCTGTAATCTCATTTGTTAAAACAGCCAATCAAATCAAGGAGGCGTCGCCACCTCAGTGAAAATCATATCTCGTGCACACGCACCATGCTGTGCACGTGCACTTCCTCTCTCCAAATAAACATAGCGTAGGCTAGCGTGGCTACAGTACTTTAGCTTAGCTTACCGTAGCTATAGAATGGCAGAGAAGGGAGCCACCTCGCCAGTTCTTAATCCCCTTAAACCAGTGAAAAATTCTGCCAGTGGGATGAGATAATCCCACTTATTTCCAATGCAGTTTCACTTGTCTGAGGAATTTTTTCTGGGAACAAGTATAAATATGTTGAAATAAGGCAGATGAGCCCACTAGGGTCAAGAAATTCTGGAAACAAATTGATTAGCACTGGAAACAAGTGGGATTATCTCATCCCACTGGCAAATTTTTTCGACCTTGTCGGAAGAAAAACAAGATTTGAACATGGAAGATAAGACTTGTTAAGATGGAGATTTTTTGCAGTGGCCTCAAGTGCTCCAGTGTGGCTCCCAGTAGCTGACAGTAGCTGTGTTGTACTGGTCAGCTCCCAGTGTGAGCGTGTACGAGCTGTGAGGGTTTGTGGGAAGGTGGATGAGGCTGTTCTGTGCCATAAAGCAATACAGTAGATTTCCCTTCAAATTCAACCTGGTGGCTTCTTTTTTTTATGGTAATCATATAATGTTTCAAAATGAATGTAATGGATTATGGATGCTGAAATGCTAGTAGCACTTTTTAAATTGTATCCCATGGTAAATATTTCTCACCACCATACCACCAATGATTTTAGAATTCATATGAAGTTTTCATACATTTCAGGTATACAGTATATTTTTCAAAATTTGAATTTCATTAGCTAAGCACGATGCAGGGTAAAGCTTTAAACTGGCAGCATTTAAGGAGACATTTTTATAAGCTCTTGGGTCCCTGTTTATCTCTTTTTTATACAATGTATTTTTTTAATGCTTTTTTATCGTTGCATTTTGTTGTAGTGTTTTTTATGCTTCATAATGGTGCAAATAAAATAATCTGAATTTATGAATCAGTGTCAGAGTTTTGCTTTCTAGTAAATTTAAAACGTCATATGGTTAATTATACTACCATGAGCCCAATCACAATGCATATATTTCAGTTTTTCCCCCTATTCTACTCAGCCTGTTGCTAATAAACTGTAAACGTATCTAAAGATCTTCTATGTTGTTCATACATGTTTTCACAGGAAAAAATGGAGGGCAGTAAAATTAATTATCCAGCTCATAACATTTGAAAACAAAGGAGAAGTAGTAGAATATGTATTTTTAATGATAGTGAACTGAACATAAATTCAGCAGACAAATTTAACAACATATGGTCTTTAGCTTTACAAAATATTTTAATAAATATCTGAGTCACTATTTCAACCCATCTACTACAATAATGAATTTTACTTTGAACTCCTGGATCTTATCTGTTCTAAACCATCTTCTTCAAGAGAGTTTAAAACCTCATCATCCAACTGTAACCAAAATAGGCCTATCTATAAAGTTGCACTCCAATGAATGATATAAATGTTGCATTAATGGCATCAAATGCACACCTTAGAAGAAAAAAATAGGTGTAAAAACAAATTGGTCTGAGGGTTGACTGGTCTCTGATCAATACCAATGACTCATCAATTACTTAACCAAGACTCTTCTGGAACAAAAAAAAAAAAAAAAAAAAAAAAAAAGACAGGAAAAGATCAGTTCTATCAATGTTGTTGCAGTTCCTACTAGTCACCAATAGAGGGCTATATAGGTCACACCATCACTTAGAGCCCCTTTAAAACAAGGGACGTTTTAGGTAAAGTCACGATGAATTTTCACTTTGCTCGCTAATTTTCCATGTCATAATATACTGTACACCTATTAAAAAAATAAATGCCCCTAATTTATAATATATTGTATTTTTATGTAAAAATCCCCATACATTTTACGTAATTTAAAACAGTCTGGTTTCTTCATCATGTACCAGTGGGCGAAAATTCCAACCAATTAAGCAATTAATGGAAAATGACTCTGATGTCATGTCACAACATGTTGGTAATTTTTAAAGTTCTATGTGAAATAAACACTTTTAATTCATAAGATGACAGTAGTATGCCTCTGAGTTATTGGAAAACTTTTTTTTTTTTTTACAATGGCGAAAGTAATCCCTACTTCTAATTTCATCACTGGGAAATTTCAGCCTTAACTTCCACAGATTTGAACTCCACACTGCTGTCGAAACAGGGAAAATCACAGCCTTAAATGCTAACGTGTTAAGTTCACAGTTTTTCTCTGGGGGAAAAGTGGGAATAAATTAAAAAAAGAACTGAAGTAAAATTAAATACAGCACGAAGCAGACCTGACTTGTCTTTCTGGATGAGGGTTACACCAATATATTGTTTTTTCCAATATACTGGGCCAAAATTGGCTTTATATTAAATATCATATATCCGCCAATCAGCTTTCTTACAAAAAGCCCACAGTATGTTAAACTCTGAGTCCGCCATCTTTATATTTATTAACATGTTCATCATGTTATAGGTGTACTTAACTTAAAAAGGCGTATTTTGTATCACAGAAAACAGGCGCAAAAACCATTTTGGTTCTCAACACTTTTTTTTTTGTGTGTGTGTTCCCCAACTGGATTACTGAAGGAGTTTTTAAACTACTGAGACAACAAAAATGAAACCCAAAACATAAATAATATTTCTCACTGAATGACTTTATAATGCCATGACTGCCACACTAACAGACTGCCATGTGGCTCGCCATCGTTGTCAACAAAAATGTGATACAAAAAAACAAATAAAACTTAACTTAGAAAGATATTAATTTAAACATAAAAATGGAAGACAAAAAGTAACTTAAATAATTCCCTTTACAGCCTTACAGTGCTCAAGAAGATAAACAATAAAAATAATATAATAATAATAATGATGACAAATCCATTTGACACAAAACTGAGAAACAAATGTAACACACAGACTGTGAGGTGAATATAAACACTGTGGCACAGGTGAACATAAACGGTAAACATGACGAGGACGACGAAGATGAACGGACGCAGAATAAAGCTGCATAGAATCAATTTCACAAATCTCTAATGTAGAGAAGATCTTTGTTTTTGTTTTTTCTTTTGGAAGATCGAGCCTCATTTCTACTCCTAAGCAGAGTCTTAATTTGATTTTTCATTATCTGGTGCAATTCTTATTTCAGATTCTTAGATGTTTTATCAACAGTCATTTCCCTGACTTATACTGTTATTATACAAACAGCTACACATGAAACATTTCAGGATTTTGTCAACACAACAGTTTAAATATTGGACTCTGCCCTCAAGTAGCTCAGTGCAAAGCAAGGAGCGTGAACTTTTCTTCATCATGTCACTTTAAACAGGAGCACATGACTGAACATCACTTCAGACTTTCTTCCTTGCAACTTAATTTAATATAAATCCAGGTCCAGGTCTTCTCAGCCTGAATGAGAAAAGTTCAGGGCTCTTTTCAGCCCCAACAAATGAATTGTGTCTCTTTTTCTCAGACTAACAGATTTGGTTGTTGCTGTTAGTTTGACAGAAAACCAGCCGTCACTCTGCCCTACTGTAAAAATCTATTTGGTAAAATAATTCGAGTGGACGGTAAATTTATGATGAAGCAGAAAGTCAGTTGTCTGTCCTGGTTAGCAGAATCCAACCTGAAACAGGTTTTAAAGGAATACTCCACAGGAATACTTTCTGACTCACCCAGACTGAGACAAGATGATGGATAACATTTTCACTTCTGTATGTCCACTGGTTTGGTTCCTATGAGTGGCATTTCATGTTAGCTTGGCATAAAGACTTATAGTCTACAGGAGTCATTAGCCTAGCTCCGTCAAAGTGGGAAAAAAAAACAACTTACGGCAACTCTGAAGCTGTCTTATTTAAACAGTGTATCGTGTATTTGAAATACATGTCTTGGAATTTTTTTTAAAAACGAGTCATTTTAGGATAAGTTAGATGGTTCACTTTGACGAACCTAGGCTAATGACTCCTGTGGACTTCAAGTCTTTATGCTAAGCTAACACAAAATGCTACCCATAGGAATTGAACCAGTGGATGTACAGAGGTGAAAATGGTATTGAACATCTTGTCTCAGTCTGGATAAGTCGGAAAAAGGTTATTTTGCCCTAAATGTTGGAATATTCCTTTAAGTCTCAATCTGAAACGATCAGCACTCCTGCCCCAAGTTTAAAGTGAATATTGATCCAGGCTCCCAGCTACAATAAATCCCTTTAATACAAAAGAATAAATATCATCAGTGGAAGAACGATGATGTAATCCCTCCAGACGAAGAGCCATATTCTGTAAGTCTGAATCAACAACACAACTGAAAATGTTTCATTAATCCAAATAAAGTGTTAATGTTTGACATCATCTGAAAGTACAAAACCACAATATGAACTATGATTGAATTCTGAACTCTGTAAGATATAAGATCAACGGAAAATGTCACATCTTAAAACAGACATGATTCTTCATCTGAAGGATTCGATGAGTAACTATTTCAGTGATTCGGTCAGTTTTAATTAAATATACACTAATGTAGCTGACATATACTTAATGTAAAAAAATATCACCCTTGTTGCCTATAGTGACAAAATAAGATTTTAGGAAAAGGCAAAAGTGCAAAAACAATTTGGTTACATGATTCTCCCTTTACGACGGAGTGAAGACAGAATAAATAACATCTGAATGAAAAGTCTCTGTAAGGAAGTTCATGAACAGAAAGTCTTTTTGGTTGTAACGATGTCGAAATTCCTTTCACAGTGCTCAGAGAAGGAAAGAGGAAGTCCACTGCCAGTGTTTATCTCTCCATGGTGCATAAATAAAGTCTTTATAATTCATAGGAAGTAGTTCTTATTGTTGGATTAGTCATCACAGGCCTTTTGGGTCCTGTATGAGCGGATGTGCAGGTTTCAGAGTCCTTCAGCTCCACTTGATGTCATAGCGGCCATGTTGAGTCGCTCCTCCTTAAATGATCAATTAAACTGATTGGGCGGCACAAAACGATGTAAACGTAAGTGATGAAATTTAATGTGACGTCCAGAGTGAGAAATGAAAAAATGACATTTGTCCACCTCAAGAACTATTATTTGGAGTCTGTTTCTGTCCGGTAAATGACTTTGGCTTGAGTCCACTTTCCGCTACGGCTGGTTGATGAAAAAGTGAGAGTGCTGCCTTGGGTGATGTGAGGCCTGACTGAAATCACATGAAAGCTTTAGGGAATCAGCTGGAAAATGATGGCAAGCAGGAATCTTTTAGGAATTAGGGCAAACTATGATTGAATTCTCCCCAAAAAACCTTAAAAAAATGACAAAATTAAATCATCTCGTGTGGGCTAACTGAACCCTGACAAAACCAGGGCACTTTGCAGTTCTGTGAATTTGTGTGGTGATTCATTAAAGAAGGAAGAATTCATCACAGCTGAAAGGAAGTCATTAGTTTTGGTTTCACTGAGCAGTTTTAGTGTCCCAAACATCATCATTTGTAGGTGAAGCGCAGCAGAGACGCCACTAGAGGGAGCTGCAGCCTGCCGGTCACCAAACCAAACCAACAAACCTCTGAGCTGCAGAGCGAGCAGGGATCATGACAACATGATGAAGAGCAGAAAAACAGAGAGCATCATCAGAGAGCAAAATCTGGGTGGGGAGAGTGAATCAGAGATGCTGTCGTCTCCCTCAACAACACATGAAGAGGAAACAGGAGTACTGCTGGGCTTGATGAGCTCCTGGACGAGGCACAAGAAAAGCCCTAACCTCTGCAGAGGACTGTGACTGCACCCGCCTGGAACAGTGTGAACGTAAAAAGATGGTGTGAACTTTCCCTGGGCAAATAAAACCAAAATAAAGACAGACAGAAAGATTAATGAAGCCCGTGGGAATGACCCTTAAAATCCTGACAAATCACAAAAGCCTAAAATGAAACAGAGCTGAGCTGAAAACTTGAGATGTGAAGACGTGAATCTGACCTGCGATGTGGCACTGCAACAGGAATATAAAAACACCAAAAGAGGACAGAACATGTGGGAAGACATGAGAAAAAAAAACACTAGAATATGCATTAAAAATGCAAGAAAGTGACGGCATGTTTTTAAAAACCCACAGCTCCCTGTCGGCACCACATGATTCAGCCTCACTGAGATCAGAGCAGGGCGCCATAACTCATTATGTGCAATCATGTTCCTCAATTTGAGTTTCCTTAATAACTGTGGAATATTGGCATAGTGGAAATATTAACACACGGAGCAGCATTTAAAATGCCCACTGCAGCAGAAAAGAGCGGAGTGATTTAAGCTCAGTAAAATCATTTTCTTGTCAAATCCTCAAGAGTAATGATCATGATTATTATTAACTGTGAAAAAATGATGAGGAAAAATAATGAGGGTTGTCATTTTAGCCATGACTGCATAGATCCAAACTGGGGCAACATGAGGACAAAAAAAGATGACTGGACCATGCTTTCTTAAAGGAATAGTTCAACGTTTTTGGAAAATTCCCCTTTTTCTGAGTCGGGTTCACAGTTTGGTTTGGTGCAGCAGAGGCCTGCAGGTCTCCGGTCTCACCCAAATTAAAAAACGGGTGCTGGCTGGGTGTGACTGTTATTTGGTGCCGTGAACAAATGTCCAGGCTGGGTTCAACAGTGTACTGGTGAAATGAAAAAAAAAAAAAAAAAAAATACTGGTGGAGTACAACTGCCAGTGATTGCCGTGGTGCTGCTGAGCCAGGCATCACCAGCACTACCCATCACAGTGTGGCCCGACTTTGGTGTGCTTCTGTGCCGCTGAGCCAGGCACTAAAACTGGAGTGTTGTTGCTTTATTATCCAGCGGTGTGACTTTGATCTAAAGGACAAGGAGGGCGATTCCCATGGTGCTTTGCTGCCACTGAGCCAGGCATTATGCTGCACTGTGGCGAGCGCTTGGTA
>OMKZ01034591.1:0-11059 GCA_900302535.1 Neoniphon sammara | reverse complement strand
TTTGGGGGGGGGGGCTGTTCACAAACCTGAGCAATGAGACCTATTTTTTTTTAACTTTTCACACAACCTTTTCTCTTCTCGGCGTGCATGTTTGTGCTAGTTCAGGTGCAGTAAAAACTTCTAACACCTGAGGGATCAACTGTCACCACGCGCACTCACGCTTTTCGCCCCAATATCTCCAAATCAATACTGAGACAAAATTGCATCTTGAGAAGCTGATGCTGACTACAGCTCCCTCGAGTGGGAAATTTTGGGGAGTTGATCATTCATGAAATCTGATTGAGGGGCTGTATGTGCGCTTAAAAGAATTTCTCTGCCAAAGTGAAATATTGCTTTCAGGGCCCTGTCTCAGCGTTTTAAGACTCTCTTCTCACCTCCACTGTGATGAGTTTCTTCTCCCAAGGCCTGTTGTCTGGGTCGGGCCACTTCTCCCCCAGACAGAAGAACAGGGAACAGGGAGGACAGTCTTTTCCACCAATAAACTCCAACATGCCTAAACAGATAGGAGAACTGCATCACTCCAACCCCCAAAACTACACAGGAACAGTTAGAGCATGCTGTTCACACTAACAACCAGAGCTTTATTATCCTCTCACCTCGCACAAAGTCCTTGAACAGATAAAGAGGCTGAGGCTCCAGTTTGGACACTTCCCTTGGCTGCCTGCTGCGGTCGAACTTGCAGAGGCTCCAGAAGGCCTTGATTTCACCCCGCCGCTGGCCGTACACCACGGGACCAGACACCCCCACCTCCAAACCGTCTCCCAGCTTGTCCAGGATGCGCTGGGTCAGGTTGGCCTGGGTCTGGTCTAGCATGGCTCCGGGTCTTGGCAAAGAGACCAGGGATAGACCCGTTTCGTGATCCAAGAGTGGCTGAGTGAGTTCGGGCCTAATGGGGAAAGCGTTTAGAAAAGATTTCAAAGTTGTCTGGTGCAGCCCTGAATGTGGCACATGATGATTATGTAAATGCTGGGGACAGTGAACACTTTCCACTCGTGTTTCCTGTAGTCAGTGGTTTATTCTAATTTTACCTGAAGACTAGGCGTAGTCCAGCTTCATTCTCAACCAGCTGCTCAGATACTTTCACCCCTCTGTAGTGCACTATCACCCTGAACAGAGTCTCTGAGAATTCACAAACAGGAAAAATGATGCACTGGAGGAAGCGCTATTTTCTGTTCCTGTTTAAATGTAATTCAGTCACAAAGTGGGAAGTCATATGTATTATCATTCATATTGCCAGGCAGATTATTTCTGACAGCCTGAAACAGTGTCAGATTTACTATTTTTGGGGAATACATAGTGTCATTTTTGAGTATGGGTAAATGCCTCACTGAATTTATGGCATCCACTAATATGATTACAGTAACATCCATAAACTTACTGAAATGATCTCCAACCATGGTCTTGGACATGGTATCTCTGAACTGCTCCACCATCTGCTGATTGCAGACCCCTCCCACAGCTCCATCCATTGGATATGCTGGTTGCTCAGGCAACACAACTCCACCGACCGCATCCTCGAATGCTACTGGATACTGCTGTTGCTCAGGCAACACGTGTGCACCAATCACACCCTGATTATGTTGTTGTTGTTGCTCAGGAGGAGGCTCAAAGACAGCGATGCCCTCTATAGAAAAGTTGGAGAAACGGAATAACGATTTCTAGGAAAGTACCTTGGATACACTCGTATGCTGATAGTACAGTGGCACAAAGAGAGGGAGAAGAAGAGAAATGATGATAGGTGTACCTGTGGGAGTTTCAATATTCATTCCTTTTAGACACTCCTCAAGAATATCCTGGTCAATGGTGGATTCTGCTTACAGATATAGATTGGTTTGCATCATGTTTAGAAATATCAAGAAAATGAGTGATTGCAAATTCTCAAATATCTGACTGATTACCCTGTTTAGTGGCATTAACAATCATCTCTAAGATACAAAGAAGAAATGAAAGGAGAAGACATAAATGATGCAATCACACTAATAATCTTATGAGAGATTGGCTTACCTATGAATACAGCTTCCTCCGGCAGATAGATACTATCCTCAAAACATGGGACAACCTGGCTCTAAGATATCAGAGATATTTGTGCTTCAGCTCATTTGCAGTTACATAATTACACAGCATGTTTTTGCATCCACTAATATAGTACATCCTGTGTTTCCACAAGTGGAACCCACCTCCACAGCCTCTTCTGCTTTAGCAAAGGAAAGATGTTCAAACATATTAGGTTCCTCTTGGTCCTGGGATCCAGCAGAAGAGGAAGCTTTAAGAGGGAAAGCAGAGAGCTGAGTTAGTATTTGCTACTGACTATTGTTAATTTATTCTCTTCAAAAAATATCTTGGTAATCTATATGACAATGCAACTGGCACTAACTTCCCACTTGCACTTTTTTTTTTTTTTTTTTTAGACAGAGCTTAACAACGGCAAATTTCAGACTTAAATGTGCAGATGTGCAGATGACGGGTGGTAATCTGATCTTCCGCATCAGCTCAGGTGGTGGTCAGAGATCTATCTGGACATACTGATACCAACATGTAAACACAAATCATCTCAAATCCATAGAGAACTTACCTGTAAGCACAAACAAACACCCAAATAATAATATAATATTTGTGGTGCATTTTTCTATACTGCCTGATGTTTCTTTTTTCTATTTTTTTCTATTTCCAATAAAAAAATATATTCTGACTTGTGGAAGAACAATAATGTACATGTGTGGTTTCTGTCTTTTTTTATCTACAACAGTATTGGAATACATTAGACCAACTGATGTCTACTGAATTAGTGAAGGTGGGTTTACAATGAAAGAAAAGGTGCATGTGAGATTATGCTTAACAAGATGGATAATTTTGCCAGAGAAAATCAGTTGTGCATTTTAGTGTTTAGCAAGGGAAAGAGCAGTGTGATTCTATGCAGATCCATGATGAATTACTAATTCCAGGTATTAGAAAAATACAGGTTGCTCACATCTGGATACAATCTAGATGCAAGACGCATCTTAATTCAAGATGGGAAGTGACTCTAATGGAGTGGCACTCAACAATTAGGCTAAAAGGGATAAAATGGTCTAATTGGTATTGGTGGCAATGAACTGTCTCATTAGGAAAGAGCTATAGGCACATCCAGGTTTTTCACTGATACTAGATGATTATTAAGATAAATCTATATTGAAGTACAACAGTGTTCTGCTGCATAAAAACGTTTATTTACTATACAAGACAAATAACATTTTGACCTCAGATTGACTTCATCAGTTGTGTGCAACCCTCTCCCAAAACTTGAGAAGTTAAATTATGCTAACAGCCTGCAGCTGCTCCATTGATGGTTAATGGAGGGCAGGTTGACAAGTAATCAGAGACTTTGTGATCCTATACAGTGTTTTTATGAATTCTGATATCCAACTGGGTGTTACATTGCATTATAAAACAGATGCAAATAAGAAGAAATGTCCTTGTTGCCAGAAAAGCAACTTTTTTTTTGTCCACTTCCATAACAGACAAAAGGGGGGGCTGTTTATGGATTTCCTGCTGGATCCTCACCTCCTGACGGTGCTTCTTCTGGCCAGGAAAACACTTTGTGGGGATTAGCAGCGTCATTCTTGTTGTCAGCTATCAGTTTGAAGCCCTTGGCTCGGAGGGCGCTGCGAAAGTTCCTCTTCCATACTGAGGGGTCCCCCTGAGCCCGGCCGCTGCCGCTGACCTCTGCCCAGGCCTTAGGGGAAAACAGAGGAACACAATTATAACACACAAAAGCACACATATGATAGCTTTAATAAAAATCAAGGATAAGAATATAAGGGGCTTTTTGGTTGGACTTTCAAGTGTCTTCTGACTGTGCAGAACTCCATGAATACAAAGGCTAACTTATGTCAAATTCATGTGTAATTATTTATCAATATCTATTACTTTGTCACTAGTAGGACTGCATAACTCTGCATGACAGTAAATGCACCTTAAAGATGAGCACATCGACTCTGGAGGAGTCCTGTCTCAGAGCGTGTTTCCATGGGACGCAGAACTCAGTGTGCTCTGCGTTTGTCCAGGACACCCCGGGGTACTTCCCACTGTCGACCTGCGCCCGCAACCAGGGGATGAGCAGTGGCTTTGAATGGGACATTTCTGCTGGGTCAAAAACATCAGAAACAAAGTCATCTGATTAAGTGGATTCAGCTCAACATGGAGGTGGAACACATACTTAAAAGTACTGCAACTAAAATGCTTGTGCGTCCACTTTCAGTACCTTGTTTCTACCGTCACACCTGCATTTGGCATTATTCATAGACATGTGGTCACTGCCATGCTTTGATGCCATAATTTAGAACTAAGCCTCATCAGTGAATATTCACATGATGGTCAGCTCACATACAGGACATGTAAAAGACCAATGGATGAACAATATTGAGTTCACACTGAATATTCAGCTAATAACAGTGATCAATTAAACATTAAATTCTGCTGTACCTTTTGATTTAAATGACACACTATATGCCATATATATCCATAGGCTAACCCAATCTCCAGTTGGCAAGAATAAATAACATTTTAGGCATTTTAGATTTGCTATTTAAAAAATAAATGAAAAATACATTTAAACTAGCAGGCTCTCCTCTCCAGGGACTTGAAAAGAGTGCAACAATGAAAAAACATAAAGGGTGTAATAACCACAGAATAGCTGGACTATAGATGTACTTAAATATTCCAGCAAATGCATATTGATTACTGAAGTGCTAGAAGAGTAAGACATGAGAGGAGAAGTACGACTTGCTAGTTGCATACATATGGATTAAGTATATTCATGTATTGCAAAATACTCAGAATTATAACTCACTGATACAGGTCTGTCGTGTCAGCTTTTTAATTTAGGTCAGAACTGAATTGTCCCTTTAACTGATAATAAAAACGTTCACTCTCCTACCTGAGGTTAAGAGGCTTCGCCCGGTGCGTCGGGTTATTAGATCAAGTGCAGTCGTTATCGATGTAAAAAGTCAGAAATGTGATGCCGAATTGCTGCTGTTGTCTCTACAGAACAAACTAAAGCTTTATGAGAAACTGACAACGAATTCCAACGAGGCAATTCCTTAAATAACAGCGGGTCATTTTCTGCTGCAGCTTTCTCGGGAAACTCCGAGCCCTCAGTTTCGTTTTCCAGTTCTGACGTCATCTGCAACTTTCAGGCGAGCCAAGCCCACTAGGTGGTGTTGTGGGGACACACACACACACACACACACGCTCAGAGAAAGGGAGTGAAAAGAGAAATGAAACAGATTTTGTTCTTTGCAGATTTTATTTGTTTCTCAAATACAGGAGAGTTAATGTACAGAAGGACAAAGAACTTCGTCAAGAACTGTACAATATTTACACACTGTCTTTTTTTTTCCTTTTTTTATGGAAAATTAGATTGTTTCCAAAATAAGTCATAGTATGCACAAACATCAAAATGATAAAAATGAAATGACTATTTCCTCTTTAAATATTACTTATTTATACTCCTTCTTCCCATATGGGAAATGGATAGTTCATTTACTTCTTTTTCTTTGCACCTGCATGATTTTGATGACTGAACTGAAGCACAACAATGTTAAGTTTGAAATATTCTTTCCCATTCTCCTCTTTTTACACCCATACTGTATTTGATACTATATGTCTGTCTCAATTTTTGCTCTTTTGTATAGAGGGGAAGACAACTTGGATATGTGGGTTACGATTGTATATTTAACCTGTGGAAAATAAAAAGGTATTTAAAATGTCAGGGCAGCAAACCCAGCGCTTGTGAGAGTTTAAGTTAAAAACCTCCTCATATAAATAATAAAAATGTGTTTATATATTATCACATAGCTAACTGGTGCTGCCCCTCACGTAGCACAGAATGAGCGAGAGCGTTAATTAACACATTTCATGTTTCTTTCCGTGGACGAGTCCATGTTCACACTGCTCACGGCACACTCTACACGCAGTTTTAAAAAGCATTCTCACCCTCTTCCACTCTTTTCAAAAGCCAACAGCGGATGTTAGTCTTTTCAAAAAATAATTTATGTAAAAACTAAGCGGTAGTAGTTTCTCCTGGAACTATTGTCTTCTTGACACACAGTTACATGAAGTCGGTGACTCCTCCATGACTTTGCGCAATAGCTCCTCTTCTGACCTCCCACCTCATGTCTCTCCTCCTCTCAACAATGGTCAAATCCCTCTTGACCAGCCGCGAGTGACCCTTGATCCAGTGGGGGGGTCCCCCTTCTCACAAGTAAGACATTTCTTTATCATAGTCATTGAGCAACAACAACAACAAATAAAAGAGGTCAGTGTCTAAGGTCACATGAATAGACTCCTTTAGTTCCATGAGGGCCTTGCAAATTCATCCTCGGATCTAAAAGACGAAGAGGGTTGGGGGGCTGTACAACAGGGTCCGTCTCTTCCTGTTTCTTTTTATCTTCTTGTTTTTTTTGTTTTTTTTTTAAAGAGTCTTCTTGCTCTGTTTTATGACTTCCCTCTCTCTGGGCGACTCAAGCTTTGGTGCTGAGTGTGAGCAGCTCGATGAAGGAGCTGAAGAGGGTGTCGAGCCAGCTCTGGTTGGCCATGCACTGCTGCACCACTTCCTCCTGGCCTGGGTCCTCCGCTGCCTGCTCTATGGTGTTGGTCTGGAAAACAACATGGAAGCATAGATGCTTGGCAACACTGAGATTCAAACCCTGGCCACAGGCAAGAAACAAAACATGAAAATCTTGTATTTATTTTAGCATACCAACTAAAAACTGTGCATCATCATATATTTGAGAAAAAAGTTTATCAATGGATAAATGCGTGCTATAAACAGTGCCAAATTCTAAATAATCAAACTGTTTGTAGTGACAATTCATTTATGAATCCAAAATACTGGTGCTGGGTACTGGCATGGACCTCATGATACAATACGTATTGCAATGCATCACAGCACACTTTAATTCTCTACAGAAATTACTGAAAATGTAAAAATAGAGTTTAAAATACAACCTGCTGCATAACGTCTCGGTAGACAGATAAAATATACAACATATTATCTGACAAATCAAATGACAACCGGCTGAAATTTAATTCAAAATTCCCATTCCAATACATTAAAGCAGAATTAGCACAACAAACTTACTTAACACTGCACTAAAATGCAGATGTCATAAGGCCATATGAAAATAAAGTGTATAAATGATACATGTTGATACAAGAAGTTTGAGAATTGATACAATGTTGCAAAAAATAATACTGAGATGCTAAGCTGTTTGCTTTCAGTTTTTTTTTTTTTAAATCCAATTTGAATGCACATATGAGGCGTTACTCTGTCAACATAACTTTTCAAAGATTACCAAAGCATGCAGTGATATCTGAGAGTGCTTGAGAGATGGGTGGGGTCACTTACCTCTTTCTTGCACTGTAAGAAGGTGTGGTATTTATAGTGATGCAGAGAGTGGTAGAGACTGTAGATCCGATATGACTCGGCTGACAGTTTAAGGTCCTAAAAGAGGGGATCACATTAAGATGACGAAGTTAGAGATAAATTTATAATCAGCTTTGCCTACAGGCAAGAAAATCTGACACGTGCACCAGCCCAAAAAAATAAACTTTTTTCCAGAGGGCATTTGTCGCCCCTTGAACTGATTGTTGGGGCATTTCAGTTCTTTTGAAGGGCAACTTTGTAATAATACATTCATATTAGAAACTGTCAAATGAACAATCAGTTTGCACCAATAAGACTTGTTTTATTTGAACACATAACATACGTCTTTCCCTCTGTGGGTCTTACAGCAGACAGTGCTGTTTTCCCCGCTCCATCCCCAACCATCTGCTACCCCTCGATTGTTGAGCTTTTTCCGATGTTTGATTTATTTTTTGTTGATGCAGTTGTGTGTGGCGTCTGCTGTTTCTCCGTGGTGCCAACAATTTCTACTGCTGCAGGCTGTGTATTTGTTTGTTTTGTGTATAAAAAAAACAAAAAAACCCCCGCTTTCCTCACCTAGAATGCACCCGAGTGAAATCACCCAGTCATGGGCTCCCAAAAATCACCTATGGTGGTACACGGGGCACAGTAGTTATCTTCGCGCATGAATACTTAGCAACTTGAAATATGAAGGCGGTGAAATGTAAAAAGGGCACACCTGATTATTTCTTTTATTTTTAATTTCACAGGCACTTTATTAACTTTGAAGGTCATCTTGCCCTGATGCGCCTTTGATTGTTGATCCTGTTGCGAACACACACACATACACAGACACTCACACAGAGACACACACACATACACAAATCTACCTGTGGTTTGGGCAGGGACTTCTTGACTCTGTTGAGGGTCTTGCGGTTGTAAGCATCCCCACTGAGCCGCACCCTCACCACTCCTGAATCCAGGGGGTCCACAATAATCTGGGGGTAGGCATGCAGGGTCTCCTGCCGAGGAGGAATAACAGCAAGAAAAGGAAGAGAGGAAGTTAGAAGGAGAACTACAAGATATTAAATGTTAATTATAATAAATAAGTAAACACATGAATAATAAAAAAGGGTCTAATCTTTGTGCTATCTGAAGTTGAGTGGGCTGCATACACCCTTAACATGTCCTTGAATCTTTTATTGTTGTTACAACTAATGAAAAACTAATATTTTTCACACCGTTTCACACCTGTTTTCCTGCGCCACAACTTGGGATACAAATATCTGTATATTTTACAGTATGAAAAAAACTGTTGGGTCAATTTTATGAAACAAAGCAATTTGTCAATGGGAAATTCAAAAGATACTATATTTCAGTTTCAATATTCAGAGATATAGATATAGATTGATATAAATCTTCAGAGCAGATCACCTGGTGCTGAGAGCTCATGCTGACTCTCCTCAACAGTTTCCTCTTCTGTTCGCTGAGGATGCTGTCAATCTTCCTCATCGGGGGGAGGTACAGCTCATCTGATGGCCAATCACAACAAGAGTTTCATTAGTTATCATCCATACACCTGTCAATTAAAAGACCTGAGCAAAGATTCAAACCAGCTCTTTCTGGACACTGATCCACAAAAACTACCGAAGTATATTCATCACAAGCATGTCTCAAAGAGCTTCACATACAATATACTGTACATTACCACTTTGTGTATTTGCTACATCATAAACATCAACAAAGAGTTACATAAATGTGTTTGGAACAGAATACTCCAGTAATTCAATTCAAGTACGATGAAAAAGCCTCACAGACCGCTGGCTCACCCAGACTCCAGTCAGACACTCTCACACAATCACAATTGCGTCTGAGCTCCTCACTCCATTTTCATGACATTTTCTCTCCTTTGCGTCAAGAGCTTTTAAATGAGGCTTAAACTGTCAAATGTACGACAAGGATGTGGGCTTAGGAGCCAGTGAACAAATTTGATGCTTGTGTGTGTATATGTGTGAGTTGTTCTCCCTCACCGTCTGTGTCCTCCAGGGCTTGGATCATGTCAGGGTCCAGGGCTGTGCTGACCAGCATCTCCACGTAGCTCCTGAACATCTCCCTCATGGCACGGTTGTTGACTCCGCCTTTTACTGGCACTGGGAGGGTGACAGCAAGAGTTTAAAACCATCCCAAATCGACCCTCTACTGTCACACATGACCCCCACACGCCTTACTGTATCCTGTGCAACATTACGTCTCTCTTCCCATCACCTCATCTATGCACCGAAGCCACCAAAAACTTTAAATCCTCATTCCAGCAGTATAGTTAACTCACTGGCAAAATATGCTGACTGATGCAATGTGGCTGCCTAGAGAGGCAGCTAAACAACAACAAAAACAAACAGCTTGCTTATTATGGCCCAACAAAATGAGCAGCCAAACTGATGGCAACACATAAACAAAATAAAATGGCTTCCAAATTCAACAGAGAGAGGAACCTCCATTATACTGACTTCTAATAGCAAAATGCAAACAGTAAAGAAACAAAATGGCGTCTCACTTTCGTCCTCGCTGGCTGCTTCGTCCGACGAGTCTGAGTCAGACGATGAGGGCACTTCCTTCAGCCACTTCTTCCTCTTCTTGGGCGGCGGCTCCGCCTTCACCTTGGCCAGCTTGGACTTGGGTGGGCGCTCTGTTTTATCCTTCTCCTTCTTCTCCACTGCTTTCTTCTCTTCCTTCGCCTTCCCTCGTTCAGTGGCGGCGGCACGTTTCTCCACTTTCTCCTGCTGTGGTTGCACCCTCTTCTCCTTCTCTTTCTCCTTATCGCGCTCCTTCTCCTTATCTCGCTCCTTTTCCTTATCACGCTCCCTCTCCTTCTCCTTTTCCTTCTCCTTTTCCTTCTCCTTGGCTTTGGCCACAGTAGCTGTGACCTCCTTCTTCTCCCGTTGCTCTTTTGCCCTTGTTTTCTCCCTCTGCTCGCGATGGATGGGTGGAGCTACTCTCTCCTCTTTCTCCACTACTCTCGGTGGCACCTGGGTAGCAGGAGGCGATGCCATTCTGGGGAGAGTCTGGCGTCTGTTGCAGGAGGAGGAAATTAATTTTGTATTTGAAGATGAAAACTACTTTGCAGTATATCTATAATCGGATATACTTTAATGCTAGACAGGTACAACCCTCAATTCTCTTTGTAGAATCATGTGTGCTAAAATAAACATGACAAGAACTGAATCTTGTGAAGCTTCATTCAATATAAATCAGTCTACTGATGGCAAATGGTAGGTACCTGAGAGCAGGTGCTGCTCTGCGCCATGGTCTTCGAGAGCAGACTCTGACATAGTCCTTCTTGTTGACATTCTCCAGAAACTTCACATAGAGTCGCTGGTAACGTCTCTTGGCATCTCCAAAGTAGCCAAGATACTGAGCCAGAAAGAGATTAGAGAGATTTAATTCTGCTTATACAGAACCTCACGTTGTGTTTCCCTTTCCCAACATTGCAAAGTGCATGCAAAGTGCTTCAATTTGAATGCTCTCAATGTGACAATGTGTTATGTAAGAGCCTCTGTATGTTATCTGCACATTTACTATATGCTGTAATGTAGTTGCGAATGTGGAAAATATACAAATCAATGTGACAATGTGATATACAAATCAATGTGACAAATAAGCACCTTTGTTTTGACA
>OMKZ01034590.1:0-10693 GCA_900302535.1 Neoniphon sammara | reverse complement strand
TGGGGGAGCGGAGGTAACGACACCTCCAATGACTCCTGCACTACTCCCGCTGCTGCTCCCGCCAAAGTCAAAACGTCCCATCCCAGAGTGGAGCTGCTCCTGGGCCAGCGCCGCCTCCGCTGGATGAAATGGGCGCAGAAACTGAGGGTACCCTGAAGAGGAGCTCCCACTCCCGCTGCTACTGCTGCTGCTGATCTTACTGGATTTCCTGGAGCTATGTGACGAAGAGGAGGACTGGCTCTGGTGGGAAATGGGTGGGGGTGGGGCACTCATTTTGGCAAAGATGGACGACGAATCAGCAAAGGCGTTGCTCCGAGACCCCTGAAGGGACCCGAGTCCGAGGCCAGAGAGGAGACTCCCAGAGGTGTCAGCTGTGGGCTGATGCTGCTGCTGGAGCTGCTGCTGATGCTGGAGTTGGACTTGCTGTTGGTGGCTCAGTTGTCGTTCTAATCCAAGGCCTTTGAACTGATGGGCTTGGTGTCCACTTAGCATTTCTAAAATGTCCATGGGGTACTTGCTGAACTGGAACATCTCCCAATACAGGTATGGGAGGGTGTCCCGGGGCCACTGCTACCCCCTGCTTTTCCCTTCTTGCTGTTGAAAACAACAGCAATAAATCCTAATTACACTAATTCTAAGAAATGTTCCTGCTGTGATTTCTACTCAATACTGCTAACCAGTCATTGTGCCCGATTTTCTCACATAAATGAATTCCTAATACTTTCACTCTCCACTCAAAAGAGCGAAGCCCTCAAGTGCTCCTGGAGCGTGTTATAAAATGCGTTATAAATAGGTAATATACTAACTAATTATATGCAAAAACAGTTTGTAGTGTTTCTTAAAAAAAGGTCTGGTCCCACAACTGCACGTATGTCGATGTTTTTTTTTTGTTTTTTTTTAATCTGGTGAGCTCCAGGAGTCATATAAAGTTGAGTGCGTCAGTTATTTCGATGGAGGATGAACCATTGCTTCAATTCTTTTTCTGTCCCGTCTGGTAATTCTTGGCAGAGTCTGAGGAAAGACAAGGAAAAAAAGACAGAAAATGTGATTATTCGGTCAAATAAAATAGAACAGATAAATAGATAATAAACAGTTACAAACTGTTATTATTATTGTTAACTGTTAATGAACTGGGCTATGATTTTGTTCAATAACTGAATATCTCCAAGGATGCAAAAAACATGAACTGTCAAAAGAACCCAAAAACATTTGCCACCAGTTTACAGCCCAAAAACAGGAAATATGTTTGATTCTGCCACTAAGTTGAGAAGGTTTCGATGAACATGGCGCATTTTATGCAATTATGCAGTCTTGTGCTGCTGTACTGATCACATCATTATTTATCCTAACAATCAATCTTCTGGCAGTTTATGAATTTAGCTGAGATGCTTGAAAGAGTTTACAGTGACCGGGTAACATCATTCAATCAATGGTTTCAATTAGGAAACTGAAATCTGGGGGCAATAAAGAAAGATATATCTTAATTTTCCATTATTTTGCTTTGGAAAAATACACCCAAGTAGGTAACATGCACACGCAAAGTGCTAGTAGTAGTACTATGAGACTATTTTTTTATTTTTCCCGTGTTTTTAGTAAGAATTTTGCCTACCTACACTACATAGTTTTTGTTTGTTGAATTTTATATTTGCTCATTGCTACTTTCTTTTTCTTTTCTTTTTCCTTTTCTTTCCTTTTTCCTTTTCTGCCATCATTATACGGACTTTTATTTTTGCTGTATAAGGTACTGAAGATTTTCTTTATTTCTTGCATGTCTCTATGTATTTTGTTCTATGTGGACCCCGGGGAGAGCAGATGTTGCCATTGGTAAAAGCTAACGGGGATCCAAATAAACAAACACCACACCCCTATCAGCTTCGTGGTACTGTAGCTGAGCCTGACCTCTGACCTCTCTGTGTGGAGGGGGGCAAGGGAAAAGAGGATTTTCCTTCAGTGATAAATATTTTATCCTATTATCATTACTATCCCTGTCAGTTTTTGGTGAAATTCATTCATTCAGGCTCTGTAAGATAAAGTGCAAAATTCCCACATGCTACAGATTCTTAACTCACGTTGCTTTGGCTCCATTTCTACCTCTCTGTATTTTTTAAAGGCTGCATTACAGTAAAGGGAGGCAATTTTCTCAACTTTGACTGCTCTATTATTTTCTTCCATCTGTTCTGTCATCATATCCACATTACTAATGGCAATCAAAAATCTTGTGTGTGTAAATATCTTAGGAAAGCAACAACAGCAATGCCTACAACATCATCACGATATTGAGGTTTTCAGTTGAAGATCCTGTGATATTTTATTTCTTCCATGTCTCCCAGCTCTACTGATTTGTCCACTCTAAACTGGGGCTTGAATGAAATCGTTCAATCATAATTTTATCCTTCATTTGATAGTGTGTGGTGGGATGAGACAGAAAATATGGCTGACCTCTGAGCTGCCTAAACATTGCATACCATAATTCCACTAAGCAGTGTAAACTGCAAAATAAATAAATAAAAAATAAATAAAAAAAACATACATGAACAAGTACATTTTTTTTAATGATTGTGACTTCCGAGCACATGACAGACAGCCTAGGTGCTGACAACGTTATCCTGAAACATCTTTTTCAGTTTCTCCTCTATGAAGCTGTGAAGGGCAGGACAGACTGTTCTTTCTTGTTTCTGGAAGACAGCAGAGGATGTTTGTCCACCAGGACAGACTGAACTGTCCTCCACTGCAGGAAAGGACAACATCAAGAGTTTGGGGCTGAAATGATGAGCACCATTTGTGGGGAGAAAAATGACACCTGATCTGACAAAATAATTGACTATTTTTGACAAATTGTGGTACATTAAATAAAAAGTGCTAATATAAAATTTCTGATGGCAATCATCCTTCACTAGGGTTAGGGTTAACTTGTCCCTCACAATAAATTATAATAATCACTATGATCTTTGAAAATACTAAAAATGCAACAAAAAAGATCATTTGGGTTTGAAATATCAAAGATGATATTTTGGAGTCAACTGACATGAGGATGATCTTTGTCTGAGAATTTGCAAACACATTAATGTTTAATTTAATCCGAATACATTTTAATATTGTCTCTTATAAAAACGCAGAATTTTTCTTCAGTGTTTTCTGCATGACTTTAGATTTCTGAAAGTGAGAGGTATAACAAAAAAAAAAGGATTAATATTAAACAGATCCCAGCTAAACTGAGATTCCTGGTTATTTTGATTATGATTTTAATCACAACTTTTGAGGAACAAAATATTCCACTGATCTTTCTGGGGTGTATATTAACATTTCCACTATGTGAAAGTGCTTCCTGTGACCCTTTTGAAGATAGCTCTTGTTGTCAAATTAACTATGAACAAATTAAACCACCATTGAGATGATAGAGATCATGATAATCTTGTGAGATTATCTTCCAAACTGTCGCTCAATTTGCACTGAAGTAAAGCGTCAAGGTGTAGAGGCTGTTGAAGCTACCAACCCTGTCAGTTTTGTTTACAGTAATTAAACTGATATCAATATATTAATGTTGCAGTTTTTTATTACATGTTTATTGGTTTATTGACCTTTAAATGCATGAGTCACACAAATACAGTTAGCATAATTTATAATCTTAGAATGTGATGGAAAAAGGCTAAGTAACTCCAAACATGACCTAACCAGAAGAAGTACTCCTATTATCTTGAAAAAAAAAAAAAAAAGTCTAATATCAACTACTATACGTCCGGGTTTCTAGCTAAAAAAATCAAACATGCTGACATCGCCCAGCTCAAACTGGGTGGAAACAGGGTCAACACACTTCATACAGAATCCTAAATCATAGTGCCTGTTGCACAAGTATTTCTGTGCAACTCTGGATGTTCTTGGAAAGCGCTCTGCACTGGATCGTATTTCCACCCTTTGATAAAACACTTTTTGGGGAACGCTCACATACAACATAGTCCAAATCAGATGGCTTTCTCAAACCAAGATGACTGCCCAACAGCTGCAGCTGTCCTCCTTCTCATTTCTTCAAGACCTCAAACTCATGACCCCCGACATACAGATCACAATACCCTTTAATGGAAATGGAACAGTAATTAAAATGGTATGATCAACATTTACAAATACCACAGTACAAGATAATATTGGGAACTATTCTGAGTGAAATTAATATGTATAGCTAATATGCCAACAATCTACAGTTGTATAAACTTAAATTGCAATATTTAATTATTTAAGGCTATACCTTTTAAGAAAATAATGTTGTGAGAAAATCAATTTATGTCGATCATTATATCTCTGTATCATCATGGAGAAAACTTGAAACAACATGCAGTGTTTTAATTCATTTTTTAAAATGTATTTATTTGTTTTTATCGTGTTTTTAATGTAAAATGTGTCTTAATGGGAATGTGTGGATGTGTTTGTGAGCCCTGTCAAAGAAGAATTTCTGTCACCATTTGGGACAAACAATAAAGTATTCTATTCTATTCTATTCTATTCTATTCCTTTATATCAATTTAGTCTCCGTCTTCCCCTACAGAAGGGAAAGTGACCGCACAATAAAAATGGTGGCCTCCCAGCCCGCCTCCAAAAAATACATTTGCAGTTACAGGACAACTGCCTGTGTATTATGATATAAATATCCAGGCAGGTCTCATTTGTCAAACTGCTGTAACTAGTGAACCTGATCCTGAAGATGGCTCAGGATTAGTCAGAGGCAAAATTGTTCCACCACCGACATCCACAGGAAAAACAATCTGTGAGCAACACCGTAACTTTAATTATCTAACAGTATCAGTACAGACTAATGAACTGTTAAATTAATACAATTACATATGATACTGAAACACTTAATAGTCAATACCAGGTGTGTGCAGAACCAGGAGTGTGTGCAGATTTTTTTAGGCTTGTCATAAAAACAAAACGACAAAATGGTCAAGGAGCAGGACGACAAGAACGAATAGAGCGTGAAAGGGAAAAAAAGATGTCAACAAAGCCTGACAACATGAGACTAATTGAAACATCACCCCCGCTAAGCAAGGCTGTACAGTATCGGGCAGCGCTGTACAGTGCCACCACTTGAGCTGCATTTTCTTCTAAGAAT
Source organism: Neoniphon sammara (assembly GCA_900302535.1). Classification (NCBI taxonomy): domain Eukaryota; kingdom Metazoa; phylum Chordata; class Actinopteri; order Holocentriformes; family Holocentridae; genus Neoniphon; species Neoniphon sammara. The sequence goes on along the minus strand of OMKZ01034590.1, from coordinate 5,592 downwards.
AAATTCACACCGCCTGCCGAAAACTGATAAGAGAAGTGCATGATGGGAGTAGACTACTTTGTGCTCACAGCCTCACCTGTTAGACAAAAGCGAGGCTGTGAACAGAAAGGTGCAGGTCTGAGTCTCTCCTGGGAAATGCGGGCAGAACAAGTGACAGAAAAGACCTCCTAACTAACTTTATATTCACATTTTTTCTTATTTTGCTAAACAGGGGTTTGGGTTTGAGCCCTGTACATTTCATTCCTTATTATGCCTGATCATGTGTTGATTTTATTTTCTACTGTTTTATTGTTTCATCATTTTGTACTGTGAATGACTTTGTAAATGTTTTAGAGAAGTGCTGTATAAATAAAGTTAATACTATTATTAACTGCTCCTGTATAGCAGCTCAAGACGGTCGTACTGGGCAACATGCTGGTGCAACAAATTAAATAAGCAATCTCACACTTGTGGCTAAAATCAGTGATTTCCCTACTTTGTCTCTCAGACGTGTTTGAAATGATGTTCAGACTACGACAAAGAAGATACACAATGTCAAATGTAAAATCACCTGACTTTTCCATGACTTTCCATGACCTAAATGAACGTAAAATGACTTTTCCTTGATCAAAATTTTAAAAGCACTTTTAAGTCTTATCAAAGTTCATCATTGTGTTTTATTCTGAGGGGGAAGTGAATAACTTGAAGGGAATAACTAGTTACTGATTTTTTTTTTTTAATTAAGGCAGACCAAATTCCACAATATTCCATGACTTATTACAAGAATTTATTAAATCCCCTGACTTTCCCTGCCTGGAACAGACTTTTCAAAATTGTAACCAGTGTGAGTCCTGTCAGTCATATCACTGCCTTTCTGCCTTGTTCTGAGGCTGGGAGATCGAGGAGTTCAAAAAGTCTCTACCACTCGTAATTCTGGCAAATGGTATTTTGTAACCTGACCTCAAGGCCCAGAAAAATAAAATATTTATTTATTGCAGAGAAAAACAATAAATAAGCTTCAAAGTAGAGAACAGTATTTTCAATTACTCTTGCTGATTATCCTCCACTTTTGTTTCCTGTACAAGGATTTTTTAATTGAGCAGAAAATGTATTCCCCCTCCTCCAATGTATTCCACTGAAAATAGTCATTTAAAGCTTATTGTCAGTTCACCACTAAACTAAGAGCTTCCCTGTTAGTATGAAACTTAAAAATGATGCTTCAAAACAAATGTCGCTTAGCACACCTAATGGACTTTCGACATTTTCTCACCCAGCTGAGGAGAATGAAGCTAAAACTGTTAAGCATGACACCACGAGATCTGAACTCACATCCAAGCTACATTCAAACAGCAAGACACCTTCTCAAATCTTGTTTCCTGAAGCAGAACAAGCCTTGGTGATAACCAAACACAGAGGCACTGTTTTCCTCAAACTCCACCAGGTGAGTTTCTATGGCCGAGTTTTATTCCAAAAAGACACAGGCTTATTCCCCATTTGAGTAACGTTACACCTACTCAGACAACATGACTGCTGGCATCAACGTGAAACTCCTGAATCTCACAGAACAGCAACATTTAGAAGACGCAGGCAAACCATTCATTGTCTCCTCAGTCTAAATATTGCCACTTTGTTTTGCTTCCAACCTCATGATAAACTCTGAATGCTGATCTATTCAACCTGTGGATCTAGTCAACTTTCTTTACTAGGAGTGAAAATGCTGCTCTCTCACTTTGTGGGACAACAAACTGCGAGCCAACATGCCAAAATATTCAAATGTCTATAGGAATAAAAGCAGAAAATATAAGTAATGAAACAAATTGTTCAGCATGTTGCATTTGAAAAAAACAACATTTCTCTGTGTTGTTTTGCTTCTAGGTGGCATATCTCTTTAAAACCAAAACACAATGTTAATTCTGACATTTCTCTGGCTCTGCACAGCCCACTCAGTACCGGTGAACATGAACACCTCTGCCCTCCAACACAGAAACAACACAAGCTCAACTCCAGTGTGTGTGGTGTCATCCTGATGCACAGCCTGAAGCTCCTCCATAGAAAATGAATGGCCCGCTGACTCCAGGGACCCAAACAACGTAGGCTGATCTTGCACATCCAAATAACCTTTACACACTTGAAGTTATGAAACAAAAACTGAACCGTGATCTGCAGTGAATCTTTCTCAATTGTTCTAAACGTTCTCAGGACCTTTCCTTACTTATTTAAAGATCAGGCTGTGTTTATATTTGTGAGTTTTTTATTCAGAAACCGGCAGAGGGGAAGAGTCTTAATGGAAGATAACCGACAGCAAGCGTTCTGGAGCAAAAAACACCGGGATAAACAAGTAAAACGGTGATACTGAGAATACAGATATTTCTCTCCATACCACAACCTGAGGATTCAGAAACACAATGAAGTGTTCTGGTTGGTTGCACATCCTCTTGCATCCTCTTTTTTTGTCAATTTGATATAAAAACAGCAAAACACACAGATCACACAAGGATCCAAATCCTAGTTTGGAAGATGAGAAAACAAACATCTGCAAACTTTTGCAAAGACCAAACCCCTCTGAACTGAACCGCATTAAAACAAAGCTGGAAGACCAATCAACCAATTAGCACAATAATGTGCCTGTTAGTCTAAAGTCATTCAGCTGTAATGGCCACACACTGCAGAAAGGCCCCCCACTAAGAAACTGTGAAAAAAAGACTTATTCAGATCACACCTGACAGATATAAGTCTTTCTAAATCGCTCCGCAGGCCGGTGCTGTGATATTCTGATGCAACAAAAGTCCTAAGATGCATCGCCTTGTTGAGAAAACAACAGATTTTGACATCACAACAACATTCACACTGCCATATGTAATTTTCATTGAGCAGCAGGGTGACCAAAAAAAAAAAAACAGCTGCTGTCAGTCCTGGTCCTCAGGACTCAGAGCAACGCTGGTTTATATTTTAGCCGTCTAATAAGGGACTGATTGAGAACTGTGATGCCAGCTGGAAGGACAGAAAACCAGCAGGGCTCTGGACGCCCGAACTAGCGCTGAGAACCACTGGCACGAGAAGTGGGAGTGATCGTCCTTCAACAGTTAAGTAGTGAGTTCAAATCCCCCAACAGCAAGCATCTGTCCTGCTGAAGCGTCCTTGAACGAGACGCCGGCGGCGAGCAAAGACGTTTCTACCTCAAGGGATCAATGCAAAATCCTCACATCCCCAACTCAATTCAAAGGAGGTTCTGCACAACCCTGAAATTCATGGGTTAATAATCCACGGACAGATATGCTTCCACAACCAAAAACGTAACTAATTTGTGAGCGACGTGCACTTAAGAGGACTTCAAACTTTAACAGTAAACCATGCACTTTCATGTCAGCGGTCGTTTTGTAAGAGTAGTGTCATTTGTTTTCCCCAAATGTGGTATAACTCATTTTGGATTTAAATTCCTTCCTTTTTAACTTGTTCCATCCTGTGCAAATTTATTCTAGTACCAACTAGAAGTTAGTGAGTTAATTGCTAAATGATGCACTGGTCAATAATAGCAAGAATAGCAGGTTAAACTACATGTAAACTGCATACACAGTTATTAGAGCAACACTTAAAGCAACACTTCAACAGTAAATTAATTTAAATAAATACTGAGTAAATACAAAACTATCATGACCTCTTGCTGAGGTTGTACAAAGCAAGGATGCACGACTCTGGCAGGCACAACAAAAATGCAGTCAATGTCTGTTTGAGCGTCTTTCTGTTTGTTTGTCTACTTAGTGATATAACATTACATTAATAACAGTAAAGAATGAAAAGTTTAAACTTAGATATTTCAATAGAAACTTTATGCTGGGATGCAATAACACTGATGTGAGTTGGGTGTATTATTTCAGCTACACTGATACACACTGCATTAAAATGTCAGAATTGAAATGAGAAATATTGAGATGTGCAAAAGCTAAACTTGACTATTTATCTGCTGGATGACAATGAGGAAAAACATGTGGTGTATCCATCTTGGGAAAATACAATCATTTCATACCATAAAAGCACAAGGATCCTGTCTGTAAATATGTTCCTATTTTGTCAGCCAAGGACAAAAGTTACCTATTTATGTTTTCCTCACAAGCTTACATCAATCATGACTGCTACATGATTGATTTGTACTAGCAGGTGCCACCTTTTCAAATAATGAACTTCTCATTTTGAAATGAACTTTTTCAGCTGTTTACATTTCCAGACTCTGTTTGTCCTGTCATCGATTAGTCTGAACTACAGCTTTGCAAGAGCCGTGCAATAAACGTTCCGATTGAGACAGAGCTGCAAATGACATGTGCTCTTCCTGCATCATTATCTATGCTCAGATTATAATACTAAAATGGATTATGACATGAAAACATGACGAGGTGAAAGTAATGAATGGCGCCTAGTTTGACAAGTTGTAGCAACTAATTCCGTGTTGTTTGCATCTTACCAACTTTAGCCACAGTTTGTAGTTTTCACTCCCTGCTTCTCTGCTGCTGTTATGAAAAGTGAAACAGGCAAAGGGAAACAATCTGCTTCCTCCGTCAACAACCGGTTTCTTGAGGTCGAGAATCTGAAATAGATGTAACGTTGGATAAGCAGGTCAGACGGAAACAAATTAATGTTACCACGCACCGGGGTATCCTAGCATTTATCAATCACTTAGCTCAGGTAACTGGCAAAACGCTTCTCTAACGGCAAGAAATAGATTCAAATCTCAGATACTGCACATGATTTCAAACATTCATTTAAGACGGAGTTCTCTGATGTAAGGTAATATGTGTGTAATAGCATTATATTAACAAGAAATAGCTAGACGGACATAAAGGAGGCATCCCGGTTGCATAGCATAGCCGATGCTAACAGCATGCTAGCTGAGCCATTAGCTACGGCTAGCGCGATAGCTAGCAAATTAGCCTGGCTACCGGGGGCTAACATACTGCTGGAAATGGCTTTTGTTGTTGTTTTTACCTTGTAGCATAGGAACGCTGGGTGGGAAAAAATTAAAAACATGGGAGTAAAAATGTAAAAACAACGAGCGGGGAGTGTGCGGCGAGAATGGGGTCCCTACTGCATGTCAGCGGGGCCTTTTTCTTCATCCATGGAAAAATACTTTGAAAGGCCTGCTTCTCCATCGGCCCGGGAGGGCTGTTTTCGACTCGCTAACAAAAACTATTTCCGCTGGCTCGGCCCGATATGTCCATTGTCTGAAGCAAAAGCCTTAACAGTCGAGCGGGTCACTCCTCGTTTTCATCGAAACGGCCCCTTTCTTTTGTTTCCGTCGTATTTTTCCTCCTTTTTTCATCGGCTGAGTGTGTTCCGCCCCGTGTCAATTTTAGGTGTCCCTGTCTGTGGACGACGGCTGCTCCGATGCTGCTAGCGTTAAAATGGTAGTTTCCTGTCTGCATAATGGTTCCGGGTAGAGCCAGGCACAGGTCGGTCAGACCGGCCGCTGCCGCACCGCTGCACCTTCATATCTGATCTCTGCCCTCCGCTTGCAAAATGTGGATCCTATCCAGCATGATGCTCATGAATAAATAAAGTGTGTGTGTGTGTGTGTGTGTGTGTGTGTGTGTGTGTGTGTGTGTGTGTTGGCGCGCGTGCCCG
>OMKZ01034586.1:0-10315 GCA_900302535.1 Neoniphon sammara | reverse complement strand
TACATTTCTAATACAGGTTCTATGGGATATCTTTCTATTTTTTCTACTTACTTTAGCACCCTTCCTGACCTGTGCTAAAAGGTAGGAAACAAAGGAATGAAGACAGCTCAAATACTGGGACACGTCCGGCTGAAATAACGTACAGCACAAAGTGTTTGGATGCAGCCACTTGGAAACCCAGGCAGACCCCTCCTTTAAGATAGGTCTATCCTCTGATAAGACCTCCACTATAACCTAACCTTCTTTGGTCTGATTGTGAAACAACATGGCAACCGCTGGGAAGGTAAGTGTGCTGCCCTTTTGTTACATGCAACTAAATTAGAATAATGTATTTATGCTGTAAAGATTTCAGTGAATCTGAATTGCCCTGAATGGAAAAACACTGGCAGGATGGGTGGGACTTTGTTCCTGCTCAGTCCTGTGTTTACACAATAGGAAAGCATATTTAAAGGAGGAGGACTATCTTAGGTGGATAAGTGGTGACAGGCACTCAAGGAAACCAAGCAGAGAGTTAGAAGAAGTCCATAGAATTTGATTCTGGTTTTCACTGAAATGGACACATGAAATATTAATAATTGTGTAAGAACCGTTAAAGAAAAAATCCCTCTGTTGGCAGCATGCTTACACAATCTGTGGTGTACAAAGCAGGAGGAGTTGTCTGAGTTGTGTGGCTGTTAGGAGTCATTTATGAAATACTGGTCTTTTTGCACAAAAAGTCTTTCTTATTGCAACACAATTAAACAATAAAAGTAGGGTTAAAAAAGGACAAAGACAAGGCCAACCAAGATTCAAATTCCCTTCATTATCATATCCAGCCTGTTGAGAAATAAACAAGATACTGTAACCGGTTTATCAGCAGTCTCTCATGAAAGTTTGGATTGAGTTTACAGTGAACTGACTTACATCTAGCTTAGCATATCATTAGTAGATTATTTGTTTCACAAGTAACCTGACAAACATTTAAAGATTGCTTAGCCTGACATTCAGCTATCTCCCACCCTAACTGTAATTGGTTAAATGCAAATGTCAAGGGTTATCTTGAGCAATGCCAAACCTGCTGGAGTTGTAACGTTTTGGGTGCTGTGTTGTAGGTGATCCGATGCAAAGCTGCAGTGGCATGGGAGGCTGGGAAACCCCTTGTGCTAGAGGAAGTGGAGGTGGCACCCCCTAAAGCTGGGGAGGTGCGTGTCAAGGTAATGGATCACAAATGTTGGGACATGCCCAGGGCTACAATATTGCTTTTGACAGCTCAATGATCCAATAAGATTTTGTGGGAGTAATAAATACAAAACTGACATGAATTCTACAGTAACAAATCAGTGAGGTGGGACTGCCACATCAGCAAAAACAACAACAGAGTTATATACTAGTGTGAGGAATGTTAATTGAAGGGGAAAAGTTACTAAAATGTTACTAAAGGGAAATTAAAGTAATACACCATTTATGGGAGATTAATCCAATGGTCAACTTGCTTGCTAAGTGATGACAACACAGACATCAAAATCATCCATGTGTCCCTGGTATATCATTCACTCCAATGCTCCATGTCCTAACACTTAAGCTTGCACTATGTAGAGGTCAGAGGTCAGTTTTCTTACTTTGAATAATTCTAGTGGCATGTTGCAAGTCAAAGCAAGTGGAACACATATCTGTGTATCAGGTGTTGACTGAAGATAAACAGCCACAAAAGTGATAAGAGCAGCTGCACACTTGTAGCTGCAATTTAACAATTGATCGAGACATTAAAACCTAATGTTCACTAGTGAGCTGTCTTCAGATTAACACTGACGAAGAGAGCTGCCAGTTCCAGTGACATACCATCAGTCAACATAGTGAATGCTAAAGTGTAAGCATGGAGCACCAGAACTAATATAATGATCTATCTGGAATATATAGATGACTTTGGTGTCTATATTCATGTGATTTAGTGGATATGTTGACCAAGAGGACAATCTCCCAAAACACTGATGAATTTCTTTAAAATGTCACAATAGTCGTCTTAAAATATTTGGGAATGTTGCAAACAATATAAACAATTTATGAATTTGTGAAGTAATCAAAATGTAAACTTGGGAGCTGCCCCATGGAAAATTAACTGCAGTCTGATTTCATGGACCTGCAAACATAAGTTTTGAGTTTTTTTTTACACACATGAGCAGTAGTGCTGACAGATTTGAGCCAGAAAAGTTTGCATTTATTCCCAGAAATTCCCTTAGCGGTGTTCTCACAGTCACTTTCTTTCATTCATTCTGTATAGCAGCAGCTCCATATTTGACATCTTGATAGCATGAAGGGCTCATCTTCATACATTTTGACTGGACCATCCACCACAAAAATGAATGGTTAACAGTATAAAGGGCCAGGCTACAGATAATTGGTGGCTGCTATGAATTTTATTATTGAAAAATCTCTGCTTTCAAAACATCCCCACAAAAAAAAAATAAAAAATAAAAAAAAAAAATCAAAATTCCACAAAAAATACTTGTATTTACTGTATTTACTCCTTTCAGTTCACTAATGTTAAACTGAGGATTTCCTACCTTTGAGGAAGGCCTCTTTGCTGCTAAATGTGCCTAGATCTTAAAACTGCATGGTTTAAAATATCAACATGAGCATAAATTTATTCACCAAATGTGAAGTGGGTGGCGGGATGAATTATGCAGTAGTACAACAGCTGATAGAGACACTCAGACTCAGAAGTGCGATGTAATGTGGCAACAGCATAAGAACGAGAGTGGAGGACCGCAGCAAATATCCAGTCAAATTTTGCTTATTAGCAATATAAAGATAGAGAAACCCTTGGACTCTTCATTAGTGGAGTGTTACGCGTCTTTACATGAGTGATGAGGATGGCTGTTAGTGTTAAAAGAGATGAGTGGGGGCAGAAGTAGTCCAAACTCAGTTGTAAATTTACCGGTAGGTAATGAGGTGTTTGTGGTGGCTGTGCCCAAGATAAGTCAGCTCAGATAAAGTACTGTAACCTACGGACTACCATATATAACCTAGATCTATTTAATGAGGAGCTCCACCTAAATGTATAACTACAGTCAATGCAAACATGCACTTTGCACCTTTATTTAGTGTGTAATTGTTCCAAGTTCCCAGTCACATCTCGCTTTGAAAACAGTTGGCTTACATGTTTCCTTCCTCAAGTAAAGGTGTATCGACCAAAAATCTCGATCCTCAAGCATGAATCATTTTTGACTGGAGTTCATAGTTCAGACTGTTGAGATCTTGGTAGTCGTTTCATGCTGATGCACTAGCATAGGCTATCAGAGTTTTTTAAATTGTACTAAATATCACAAGCAAGCAAAACCAACACAGCTGCCTCATTTTGAATTTGTATACCATTTTAGGAAGAGCCTCCTCTTTCCTGCTTTAACAGATTAAGATTAACACCAAAACCACCTTGAAGGGCAAGAATCACATAGGAACCACATTTAAAGAACCATGTAATATATTAAATCTGGCTTTTGGCCATTTTACTTGCATTTTATAAATGAATAAATGAATGAATGTATAAATGAATGTAAAATGTGCAAAAATTTTGGGATATGATGCTTTTAAGGTGAATTTTGTAATCAAAAGAGAACTTAAATGAGAACTAACACGTTTATTCCTGAACTGATGAACTTATTTTAACTGATTTTTGCTGCTTCATACCTTCTCCATATAAAGTGAGCAGATAAATAAATTTTAATGGACTCAGATTGCTGTTATCTATTTCAGATTGTGGCCACAGGGATCTGCCACACTGACTCCTACACATTGAGTGGCTCGGACCCTGAGGGAGTTTTCCCTGTGGTGCTGGGCCATGAAGGAGCTGGCATCGTGGAAAGTGTCGGAGAGGGAGTCACCAAGTTCCAAGCAGGTAGTTTTATTATGTGAGAGAACAATTAATTGCTTGCAGTGTAAACGCATACACCAGAATGATTTCAAACAGAACATGCCGTTTGTGTTCTCAGGAGACACGGTCATACCTTTGTATGTCCCCCAGTGTGGAGAATGCAAGTTCTGCAAGAATCCCAAAACTAACTTGTGCCAAAAGATCAGGTAAATGCCCTGGGTTAAAGCTAGATAAGGCAACACTGTCCAAATGGCAACTGAAAATTTAATTTGGACTTCAGTACCCCAAAATCCTGTAAGGTGATGTCACTAAACTGCATACACGCTTGTGTTTGCTAATCCGGCCAGGCTGTGATACTTAATACCAAAGAATACCAAAGGGACAATAGAAGTGAATAATCAAACATAGGTAAGTCTAGCTTTAGGGCAGAGCGCTCACTCACTGCTATTTAGAAGGCAGTTTGTATTTCACTTGTAATTTTTAACTTGTCACCTCTTCTGGACTCTAAATGCGTCCAACAACACCAACAACCAACACCAGAGTTTCAACTGGACAAACTGGGCGAATCTACAAGGTTTCTAAGAATGGGGTCAGAACATTCTTCTTTGTTGCATCCTAATTTGGTGATTTTGGCTGATAAAAATCTGTGCATTACTGAATAAAAATCTTGCCTAGCGCAGCTTTAAAGCATTTGTATCCTGTTATGGGAGACCACACCACAGCCTCAGCCAAACAACTGTCAGATCTGTGCTTCTGAATCCCGTTCTCCAGACTAACCCAGGGCAAAGGCCTGATGCCAGATGGGACGACTCGTTTCTCCTGCAAGGGCCAGAGCCTTTTCCACTTCATGGGTTGTAGCACATTCTCCGAGTACACTGTGGTTGCTGCCATCTCTCTGGCCAAGGTGGACCAAAAGGCTCCTCTAGACAAGGTGTGTCTGCTGGGTTGTGGCATCACCACCGGTTACGGAGCAGCTCTCAACACTGCCAAGGTCAGTAATCCTCTTTGCCTCAGCATCACCTCAGGAGCACTGGCGGACTTAAGTAGATAAAGTGAAACTTTAATGATCCTAGTGGGGAATTTGAGTTGTTGCAGCAGCAGATAATGGGATACAGCATTAAACATGATGGAACCAACAACTTCCCTACCAGAACCTTCGATAAACATGAATGAATAAGGACCTATGGCCCTCACCTATTGAATAGCCGGTCAGTGTTCAAACCAATTATTAACACCAGCTGAGCCTTGCTTTTACATGAAGTCCTCAAATCGTAAATATTTTGTTTAAATTTTCTAATTGCGTTTTCACTAGTTTGATGTGAAATACATTTTAGCAGTCTTGCATAAATATAAGGTTTTATTGATTGAGTGTGTGCAGTATACAGCATATCATAAGAATGCAAAAATGTTACTATACAATTTACAGCCTAAATACAAGACATGCAATTTATTGTATATTATCTGTATGTCCATATTATCAGCAGCAGAGGTCTACTGACCTGTAACGGATGTCTTACTGACCCCTTCAGGTGGAGGCAGGGTCAACCTGTGCAGTGTTTGGTCTTGGAGCATTGGGTCTTGCAGCGATCATGGGCTGTAAGGCTGCCGGAGCAGCCAAGATCATTGGCATTGATATCAACCCTGAGAAGTTTAAAACCGCTCAGGAGTTTGGAGCCACCGACATGGTGAACCCAAAGGACCACAGCAAGCCAATCCAGGAGGTTCTGATAGAGATGACAGATGGCGGGGTGGACTACTCCTTTGAGTGTGTGGGCAATGTGGGGATCATGGTGAGATGAATAATCAGGAGTGGAAGATCCATACTTGAAATAATCACTATGTATATTGAAATGAACCACACAAATCACAATTAGCTTTCAGGGGTGTTTTTAGCTAACATCTAGTGCTGTGTTCTAAACCAGCTGCCATGATGAGCCAAGACAAAGTGTTTGGTTGGAATGAAAACCTGCACACTGTGTCATGATTATGGGTAGACTGCTAAGGTTTAATGGCAGTCGATGCCTATATTTTTAGACTGAAGCTGCCAATTATTGATGTTTTGTGGCAGTGTTCAATATCCATATATGTAACCATTTTGATGCTAACATTACAAATATTCATTGCCTTCCTTGATGATTTATTCTTTAAAAGCATGATGGTACACTAAGGCCCTGATGTACTAACGCCTTTAATGTATGGCCTCTATCAAGAAAATTGCACCTAAGCCAAGTCTAAATGCTGACTTTGAACACTAAAAAACTTTTAGTAAATCTGGGCCTAAAGCTCATTGCTGAAAGCTATACTAGGTGAACAACATGGCCAGCTGGGGTTAGGGTCCAACACTTAATGTAAGGCCAGTATTGGCCTGATGCATTGGCCCAACCCTTGTTGTGGTTGAGAACCACTCATCTCCTGCAGTGTGCAGACTGAAGTGTTATCTTTGGTACAGCCACAAATGTTAGGCTGCGGTATTGATGTGGTGTTGTGCATTCAAGCTGTGCGGATGCCATTGTCTCTTTTGTGGCAGAGGGCGGCCCTGGAGGCCTGCCATAAGGGATGGGGTACCAGCGTCATCATCGGTGTGGCGGCAGCAGGACAAGAGATCTCCACCCGGCCCTTCCAGCTGGTGACGGGACGCACATGGAAAGGCACCGCGTTCGGAGGTAACGGCCTGGGGGGAGTTTGTTCGAAACGTCAGCAGAAAGAGTGATGTTCAAATCTCTCCATTAGTGATTTCTCATTTTCTCATCATGTGAATAATGAGCCATCCATAATTTAGTATTGATAGTCAATGATTATAATTTTAAGAAGCAAACAAATCAGAATTCAGCAAAATGCTTAATGATTCCAGCTTGAAGCCAAACCATTAAACACGCATGGATGTCAACTGATCAAAAATGCAAAGATGTGGCTGTAGACAAGGGTACGTCTACTAATGAATCCCACAGTTTGATCCAGAGTGTATTCCCTCAAAGTTGAAATGAAACCTATAGGCAACAAAGAACAAAAAAATCAACTCATCTCTATCAGTAAGTGAAAAGTTGGCTTTTTGAAGTCAAAGAGTTTCTACAATACTCTGATGAAACGAGGTCACTCAAAGTTTGCACTCTTTCCAGGATATAAAAGTGTGGAAAGTGTCCCCAAACTGGTGGAGGATTACATGAACAAGAAGATGAAGGTGGATGAATTTGTGACACACACTTTACCCTTCGAGAAGGTCACTGATGGTTTTGATCTCATGCACGCTGGGAAATGGTAAGCCTTGGTGTTGTTAGAGGTTGTTTATGTTAATCAGCGCCATTTTTCTGGCGTCCCTCTGAGCGCTGCCCATCACAGACGCCATGCGTCACTGCTGCCCTCTACTGAGGACAAAACTGAGAAGTGAGACAGCGTTTTATAATGGGCCCCCTGGGAGGCCACATTTGCTTCGAAGAATATTAGTGTCAGAATTATATTTCAGCCTTAGACGTGCAATATCCAGAGCCTCATTTTTCATTTTCCTCTTTCAGCATTCGTGTCGTCCTCAAGTTCTAGACGCAGAGCCTGGATGAGCGGGGAAAACCACGTCAGTCCTCGTTTTCATGCGAGTTCAATAAATAATCTTTCAGTTTGCTGTTTGAGTCAATTTTATTTGCACAATGCACAGTCAGACATCTCTTTGATCAGTGTGTTCCCCCCCTGAAGGAACATATTATACATAGAACATTGTAAGAAGGAAAAAGGAGTGGAACCCAAACAAAATTATTCAGAGCAAAAATATTCTTTGATCTGGATTCAATGAATAATACAATACTAATACTTGAGAAACAGCCACAAACAACCAAACAGCATCAGTGTTGGAAAAGTTCGTAATAAGCGAGGACTGCTGATTGATTGGTTTTTAACAAGCAGCACAGACACTGAGGCCTTACGAAGTCGTGGAAAAGCATGTTGAGGACATTAATTCTTGTTAAGACACTGCAGATTAGGCCTAGTCTGCTTATAAATTTGCAAAAGAATCCTTTGATGATTTTCCCTGAAGGCTCTGAGCTCGACGCTGGTTTTAAACTTTTATGCAGGAAAATGGTCTGACCTGGTCAGAAGGGTAGAGACACTGAGCTACTTTGTAGAGAGGGAATGACATTCGAAATGTGCCTTCTCGTGGAAATGTTAGCCTGTCTTAGTTGGGGTCGATTCATTTTCAGTTCCAACTATTAAAAATGTTGACTCAGACTGCAACTGACTAGAGAGAAATCATTCTCCATTCTGTCAGACTCTCAAAAGATAACCTTGGATAGAAGCTTTTCACATTTGAGGAAAATCCACTTCTTGAACTGAATTTTAAGTAAAAGTTAAATATGCCAACAGCCAAGATTAGCTCAGTTCATGTCCTTCTGTGGGACTACATAAAACAATTTTTATGCTCAATATTTCTGTGACGCACACTGGTGTGATGTCTATGAGGCAAAACAGATCAATGACTGGTACTGGGATGGAAAAGACCCAAATATTGAAATAAAATGGCTTAAATGAATGGGTTCCATTACGCTTGAGGGGATTAATTAACCACAAAACACACAATTTCCAATTCAAATTTGTACTCCTCCCATCAGTGTACTGTCATGGTCCTAGACTCAGTCAGTCCAGGACGCTACTTTGATATAACCAACAAAGTATTTAGTCAGTCAGTTATGATACATATAATTTAAAAATTCAACTATCAGGCAGAGTGTGCTCTAATAAGCGGAAATCAACCATTACTGACTGATTAAATCTTTAATAGGCAGCATCCAAGTTTTGAATCAAGCAAATCCAGGCAAGTTGATGAACATTACTGTTCTACTAAACACAGAGAATCCCACTGTCACCATGTGAACCCAAATGATTTACCAACTAGTTTAGTCACACCAGTCTAACTTGGAGTGAATAAAATTGGGTCAAAATCAATTCTGACCTTGCTAGGCCATGCTGTAAAAGTCTATCAGTGTACTCCACTGAAATCAAATAGGCTACAAGCCTGACAGGCACCTGGGTTACAGTTTCCAATAATGAAAGTCTGGTGAATTAAACCACACTAGGATAACATCACCGACCTATGAGTACAAAGTCTCCACACAGAGCTACAGAATAGTCATTTATTACTCCATAAGAAGAAATAAAAAGATGGCAGAGAAACTGATCACATTAGTCCTCTGAAAATGTAGAAATATTGAATGTTGCTCACACCAGAAAATCCCCGTATCAGAGTAAATAGCGACTGACTGGATTGAGAAAACATCAGTTACATGCCTTGAGATATCTGGCAAAGCTTAAAATCCTAAGTTCACACATTAAGGCTCAATACGCTACACCAGGGCTATTTGAAACATGAGACACCGAAAGGGATTCCCTCAAAGCAGGATTAACAAGTTCAGCACTTCAGTGACTTTGGGCTCTTATTCTGGAAATCTACAGAGGCTTTGCAGTTGTGTTGCAAACCTGATGCCATCAAGGAGAACTGGTCCTATCAATGTCCAGGTAAGAATAGAGACAACTGAAAAAGAATAAATATTACCAGGGGCATAGGTCCATTCAGTAATAAGTAAAAGTGGTAGTCTGATAAGTTTGATTTGTTCCCATATGTAGTTTACTGTAACGCAGTAAACTGTCTTGTCTTTAGCCCTAGTCTCTACTCCAAAACACTTGCTCTGTTGAAGCTGAAGCTTTAGAAGACTTCAACTGTTGGTTTTTGGCTTTGTTAGCTAGCCAAGAAGTTAATTTAGTAAGCCAGTTGTTGCTAATGTTATTAGCCACTACTGCGGCTTTAAGACAATGTTGATTAGCTGTCCAGATGGCACCGTTAGCTAATCAACAAGAAAATAATAAATCAAGATGGCTGGGAGTGTAGTTTTGTGTACTTATAGTTGTCTTGATTTAAATAAAATGAATATCAGTTGTTGAGGCTGTGCAACTTGTTGACCCTATTTCCTGGAATCCCTGCCCCAACCTCCCTCCATCCCCCGTCCCCCACTGCCCATGTTCTGTAGTACAGCTGGTTCTCTTCAGTCAACTCATACGAGTCTGATTAAACTAGCAGACAGGGTGTGCTAGTCAAATTAGCCCTGAGCTCCACTGTCCATGAGCAGCCAGCCAATAAGAGCTCTGGCTGACCCAGCCCCAGAGATCAGAGGTCAGAGGTCAGAGCAGGTCTGATGTTCAGTCCAACCCTTCAAAAGTCAAACCAGATCAGGCCTCACATCAAACCTCTGGGACTGAGTCAAACCCAGTTTCATAAATACTTTCAATCTCCTTCAGAGAACGCAAGTTTTCACTGATTAAACAATCCACAGTTGATATAAGACACATTCAAGTACTTCCATTACATTTGAGGAACCAATATTTAATTCAAAGTACAATGAGAGCCACAGTTGCCTCTTGTTTGAGGAGGTGTGTACGTGTTGGTGTGTGTTTTTGTGAGTGTGTCTGTGTGTGTGAGTGAGATCCAAAGGT
>OMKZ01034585.1:0-12894 GCA_900302535.1 Neoniphon sammara | reverse complement strand
ACGCGAGCGGCATCCGTCACGGGGGGCTCGGACTCGCCAAAGCCCTCATCCTCACACAGGGCCGGTGGAGAGCCGCTGGGGAAGCCCCCTCCCTACTCCCCGGTGAAGACGTCTCGTCCTGAGCCTCGGCGAGCTCACTCCTGCTCCTCCTCTCCCCTGCTGTTCAACCCAGCCAACGGGAGACCCCTGACCAGCCCGCTGGATGAACTCAACACTCTGTTCAGCTCGGGACGCAGCCTGCTGAGGAAGTCCACCTCGGGTCGCAAGATGAGAGAAGGAGGTCAGTGTTACATACGTGCACACATACACAGAGAGGAGCACATGCAATTCATCTCACACATCACACCAGAAGCTACAACAACTGCCTTCTCTCCCCCTTTCTCCCTAATAGTTTTAATTCTTGTTTTAACTCACTTTCTTGCTTTTTTTTTCTTTTCTTTTTTGGTGCATCACAAAGATTTATGAAAATTTGGGTGGAGGGGACCATTTGCCTGTTAGTGTGTGTGTGTGTGTGTGTGTGTGTGTGTGTGTGTGTGTGTGTGTGTGTGTAGTAGATGAGGAGTTAGCCTTTGCTTTGCTGTAATTTCTCACGCACTGTCGCATGCAGCCCACCTGATCTAGTTGGTGTGTATGTGGGCGGATGAATGTGGGGAGGGGCGTAAGTATGTGTGAACCCCATTACATGTTCTATCTACTGTGATGAGTTCATGATCAAAGCTCAGCCAGGTCTGTGCCAGATGATTTATTGGGTATTGGGTGATTACCTTCTGCAGGGCAGGAGGAGTATAGGGGTGCAGGTAAGTAATATCCTACTTCTGTGTGGGGGTGCATGTGGGTCTGCACACATGATCTGAGTTTGAGTTGGGGGTTGGGGGAGATGCACAAGCACCCACCAGCCTCCCTCATAAATCCCCATTCTTTACACCTGGAAACTTCTGTCATTAATATAGCTCTTGTAGCCAGCCACCCTCTTTGGCCCACTTGAGGCAGCCCATTCGTTACCGTCTCCTGTGTGGTGCCCTTTGGCTGCTTCAGCTGCCTTCTAACATGTTAGCTAATGAGCTAGCTGGCGTAGCCCACTTAGCGTCACACCGCACCGTAAGTATGATCTAGCTGTGTTTGTGCGTATCCCCAGTGTGCTACATTCAGAGCACATACATACTCTGTGACTTTGATGCAAGGGTTGACCTTTGCAAAAGGAGGGCAAAGGTATTTATCAAACATAGCGGATGAGTTGGGAGGATCCTAGGTCAGAGGTTTCCAGTGCACAGTGAGATTACTCGAAACCGGCGCGAGCCTTTTAGGAAAGTCTTTAATGCTCAAGTGTTCCGATGACAATTCGGCGTTACAAAGCACAGAACAGGTAGAAACTGTGCCGTCCCGCTGTTTTCCTCTGTCCAAGTCTCTGTTTCCTCGAAGTGTATTAGTAGTGGCTGGATTAATAATACATGAGCAGTAGAATGATGAGGATGGGTATAAAATATTCAACAGCTCACTCATGTTCTACAGAAGACAGTGTGATTGCCCAGTAAGAGCTCAGCAGGCTGTGCTGAACAGTCAGACACAGGTTATACCACTTTTATACCCAGCATGTAGGTTTTACTTTTCTTTTTGGATTTGTTTTGTTTTTTGTTTATTCGGGACTACTCACTAAAAAAAAAAAAAAAGCAGGTTTACATTAGTAAGAAGTTAACTGGTGTCACAATTTTCCAGCCTGACTGAAACTCGCCGTTTTCTTCAACACTTCACCCCAGCAGTCTCTCATTGCCATGACACTTTGGATATCAGGCAGAGTCCATTACAAAAAATGGTAATATATTGGTAATTTGTCATATTGCACAAATTAAAGTTAACTGAGATTAGGATTTTCCAGCTAAAATGTATGTATGACCTGTGTCAACATGCCTTATGCAGGTCACAATTTAGCAGCCTAGCAGGTGACCTGTTTACACCTATCCCAACTGGAGTCAAGGCCGATAATTGAAGGGCTGCTGAAGGGTTAAGAACACCCGACTGAAATCCCGGGTTAACTGAGCTCTGGTCCCAGATGGTAGTGGGATTTGAGGGCAGTTTAAAGTAGATATTGGAGATCTAGGAAAAATGATGATGAAGTGATTGCATTCGCTGTTGTCAACAGTCAGTCATCTTCTACTCATATTGATGTCAGCCGGCCAGTTTTGAATAGGACTCGGTTGTGTCATGCTGCTATAATGGTGTCAAGGTCAAGGGGCAAGCGCCTGAACTCCCTATAAGAGAGGCCCGGGAGGAAATGCGCACATGCTGATGCGTCCACCTCACGTAACCTCTTGCGGTTAGCTCTTCGTCAGCGCCTGTACCTGCGCAGGAAAAAGTGCTGGTGTCATGGAAACAGCGCGTGTGACAGGCAACTCGGCACTGGGGTTAGCAACCTTGCTGTTATTTTGAGTGGGCAAAGCGAGGCTGTGCGCGGAGATCAGAGCGCCGAGGGATGCCGGTGGGCTTTACAGGATGGTCTACTTCCGTTCCCCCCTCGGCTGTTAAATGACTGCGTGTGATACCTGATGCTGCCGGGGTGGCCAGGGGTTACAATTGCTATTCCCGACATCCCTGTGAAGAGCAGCTGCCTCTCCCTCTTCCTCCTCAGGGAACGGGAAAACCTCAGGAATGCCAGGGGAAGAGGCAGGTGGTCTTGGCAGGCTTTGAGAAATTGCAGTCATAAGACGCCTCCAACTTCAACATCAACAGGCAAACGCTCCGTCCATTCCTCATTGCAGTTTTCATTCCATCTGAATATGCGCTACAACCCATCTTTTCTCAAGCATGCAATCCTCCGATTGATGCTCTCCCACTGCCAGGGCTTTTCTCTCTTACAATCACCCACCTACCCCACGAGACCTGTAGTAGAGGGTGGTAAGGCTATATTTAGGTATCTTGTGACCGTGGGGGAGACAGGAGCCACACATTCTGGATGTGGGATGGCAGCTGATGAATTCCCATCCACACGCCCACGCACACATGCGCCCACAAGCATGTGCACACATAAACACACTCAGTCATCCTGTGTGAGAGCTATGTGAGCCCTGAGGGGTAGCTGCAGGGAGAGAGGCAGGTCATGTGGAGTCATCTTCCTGCCAAACAGGGCTGAATGAATTGCATTGCATCAGATACCAGACCAGGAAAGGTGGGGGAAAAAATACAGGGAGATAACACAATAAAGGCTACACATCCACATATATCAGTGTACCAAACCTAAATATCTGTTTTATATATTTGGCTGTTTAGCAGTTTCTGCTGTAAAAGTATAAATTAGCAACAATGGATTATTTCGTAACATTAACAGGCATAACAAGAGACTCACTGGTAGCACTGTCAGTGAGTCAGCTGTACCCCTCAAGTGCTTAGATGATGTCTGAGTCAGCAGGGAACTGTAAGTGTAATCAGACTGTGAGTGCGGAGTTTGTATCCTGTTTACTGACTGGTGTATGATGTCGGCTGCATATGATATGTGCACCGGTGAGTCATGTGTCCTCCTCTGTCTGTTTTCTCACCAGGATTCAATTTGAATATCAACCTGCCAGGGCGAGAAGACTGTGGCTCTGCCCCGACCTCCCCATCTCCCCAGCTCCAGGACAAGAACGCCAACAACCACTCCCCGCACTCCCCGAGCCCCGCCCCCGTAGAGAACGGCAACCAGATCTCCAACGGTAACAGAGCGTGTATATTGTTCATTTACAATCTATAGGCCTGTCTCATTTGCAAGCAAGCTTCCTGTCACCTCAGCATCTAATTAGAAACATTCCTTAGTAGGAAGATATAGTGTCCAAAACGCTACAAGTATTTAGACAACCTATAAAGAAATGTCACATGACTAGCATAGAATTCTATGCAGCAGTGTGACGCCGGTTTACATGGTAATCAATCCTCTTGCCAAACAAGTGATGCCAAGCAGTAGTATAAAAAATATCTAAGCCTGTCAGTATGTTTGAAATACATGTAGCGTAACATTTCCTGGCAGTAAAAGGATACACACCTCATCTTAACTTAAATAATTCAGTCCACTACGGACAATTTTAATTTGTCCTCCATTAAAATGACCAGATGTGAGGATTTTTGGCTTGCTTTACAGTCTACAACATATTCTACACAACAATGGCACCATTTAAAGCTTCCTTAAATCTTCACCAAATCAAGGGACCTGACCAGCCTGTGTCCTATGTTTCCTATTGTAATGAGGCAGTCCTAAGCAGCCCTATTTCCTAAAAATGCGACCTAGCTAGGCAGCTTCCTCACAAATGAGACATTGAATTGCATTATTTTTTTTACATATACCACTGGCAAGTAGATGCATATCACAACAAAAAGTTAAAAGGAGCAAAAAACTGATAAAAACAAAAGATTACCTAACACATATGATAATAGAATAAGATTTCTGAAGGGTGTCTGCAAGGAGCAAAATCAGAAGTGGAAAATCACAGTGGATGAATGATTGATGTCATGCTTATAATCAAATGTCGATCTGAAATGAGCAAAGAGGCAATGCACTTATATATAATATAGACTGTATTAATCAGTTAATGTTTTTGTAGTCAGTGGGGAAGTCTGACAAAGGTACCTGAACCGCTGACCCTAACTGGCCAGCGGTCCAGTCCAAACATGTTGGAGTAGCCTGATCTAACGGCACTGCACAGACGGGGCAGGCCAGGCACAGATGAAAGGGAGGAGGGGTTACAGAAAATGAGATGGCATGAGATGATGGAGGGAGCTGGGAAATAAAGAAAGGAGGAGAACAGACCACAGATGTAAAAGTGGACCCTGAAGCTTTCAGCTGCAGCGAGAGAGTGATTACAGTGTTCCTGTAAAAGCTCAGAGAGATTAACAGCCAGCCTACTGTATCTCTCATTTATGTTCCCTCTGCACGTGACAAATGATTTCTCAACTCCCCCTCTCCTCCCCCGTTGCATTTAAGTGCATGCTTTAGTCTGTACATCGTGTGTATGGGAGGCCTCCAGTCAGATGTTGTTGCTTTTTTGTGTGTGTGTGTGTTGTCGTTATTGTGTGTTCAGGGTCATTGGAGGATGAGAGTCACAGCAAGTCGAACTCCTCCAGCTCCACCTCTCTGCACAGACACATGGACAGCCATCATACTCAGGTAAACACATGCATACAAATGCTCAGAGCCGCATATGCATGCACATACACACACACACACACACACGTTCCTTGTATATGATATTGGTGTAGTAATCATTTCAATAGGAGATTGAAATGTCAGATGTATTGTATTTATGTCAGTACATGCCCTTTTCCTTTGTCGTGTATAGCTTTACTTTCTAACACCTTACGTAACGTCGCCTCAGAGAAAGACAGAGAGAGAGAAAGCGCGAGAGAGAGAGAGAGAGAGAGAGAGAAAGAAAGGGCACGTAAACACAAGGACCTTCTCTGTGAATCTACTGGCATTTCGATGTTGTTCTCCTTTCTGTGAAAAGTGAAAGTGACGCGTCAATTCTTCTCAATCCCGTGTCTCATTGAAAACACGGAGACACACACATACACAGACACATCCATCCACACATGCACATACACAATAAAAGCAGAGCATCTATAAAGCCTCTGTGGTGTTTTGCTGTCCTTTTTGAGGAGGTCGGAAAGTGGCCTCCATTGAACAAAATGCATCACTCAGTGACGTGCGAGCTTTCCCTGGCTCTGAAGACGGGTGTATGGTTGCAGGATTGAATTTAATGTCCTGCACACACTCACAAACACACATGCACATTTTTACCCCCTTATCTAGATTATTATGAGATCGATAAAAGTCTGATGAGCACGTAGGAACCATCTCGAACCATCTCCTTTATGAAAAATTAAGACACGTAGAAGCACAAACTAATAAATATGTGCGCCTCTGTGTTAGAAAACGTAAATAATTCATACCTGTTGTTAATTATTCAGCGTGACAGAATCACCCCTTACTGCGAGAGATCATCTGAACACAAATAACACCTTGACAGCAAAGTAGTCACAACTGCTCTGTCGCCGCTAAGTGTTTTCAGCTCTAATTCTCTGCTGAAGAAACACACATCTCAAAGGGAAAGCCTCCATAGCAGCAACACACACGAACTCTAGTGAATTAATTTCTGCTTCTCACCGTAGGCCCCGTCTCTCGTAGCCAAGATCAAGTCTACAGACTTAGCATCAAACTCATGAACTCTGACAACAGGAAATGAGTGTTTAATAAGGCCGTCAGCGGTCATAACAATGGCTGATCTCCATCTGCAGATGTAGCCATTATGTTCCTTTTTGCTGCCGCTGCACTGCTGCTTCACTCCTAAAATGGTTTCGCCTGGAAATCGCTCAGTAATAACGCAGGGTAGGTGCAAGGTCGGGGCACTTACACAATGGCTACCACACTGCTAAAGCTTTCCGCGCTGCTCCCTTTCTGAGCGTTCATGGTCAGGATATTGTAGGACGCGGCCAAGTCCTCATCGGTCCACTCACGCCACAAAGAGAACCTCGCTCGATTCAAATTCATCACTGATTGGTTTGGTCTCGCGTTTTGTACTGATTGAATGGCATTGTCCGGGGGCTGCATGAGGCGCAAGAGGGAGCAAGCACGCGACGATCCCGTTTCAGAGCGGCTCGGTACACAGCATGCACAGGATATTCCCACAAGACATGGAAGGCACGCTGCGTTCCCATTCCCCCCATTTGCTAATGGAGTATCCCTGCTTCACCATTACACTGTGAGAGAGAGAGAGAGGCAGAATTTGCTTGAAAATGCTCTGATTTTAGCGTACAATGGGTAGACAGCTGGTATAAGCTCACTGTATGGATCTGTAAGGCTCCTCTCTGTGTGTGGTGTTTAAGAATAATGTGCTAGCACACCGTGTTAGACCAGCCTGCAGTCTTTGACAAAGTACACCGTGCATTCCTGGTACTGACGTAACAGGCTGGTCTTCCAAGGTTTTTCTCAGAATATATAAAACTTGATTCTGTGGCTGTTTCTTTCCTGTCTCTTTCATGTGTTTTATCTTTCTGCACTTCACTTTGCAAAGCATAAGAGGATGTGTCAAGCTATTAAGCTCGTCTCTTTTATCAAAGTGTGAATTACTCTGCTCGCTCTCTCTCCCTTCCTCTCTCTCTCCCTCTCTGATTCTGTTGAGTTAGTTTATTGCTCTCACTCCGTGTCTTATCTTCCAGAGGGGTCATCTCAACTTCTCTCCGTTCGGTGCGGGGGCTGCCCTCTAAAACAGCAGGGTAGGGGGTCGCTGGAAGCCCCCTTCACATGTAGGTATGCGGTGAGTGTGTCCCATACCTCACTGCTCTCCACCCTCATCGGCAGTGTTTTTCAGAGACTGAGATGGGATCCACTGACAGGTCATAGGAATATTGAGCCAAATCTCCAGTTTCAACTTGGGCAGCTGATGGTTTCATAAAGTTAGAATTATGAGCTCAAATTCTGAGCATTAGTTTTGATTGGCTCTCATATTTGAATTTGCAAAACCCTTCACCTGCCAATCAAATGAATGCGCATTGCCCCACGACTTGCTACACCATCAGCTACAATCATGATTGTGATTCGTTAGTTTCAAATTAGCAATGTCCAATCAGCGTCAATTTTTGCATAGCAAGCCCGCAAGATCAGAAGAGCCTTACCAAGTCTCTAGAGTCTGGTGTCAACCAGGTTAGCTTATGTCACTATCACAGTCATTGCAACGTAAAACAGTGTGAATAAAATCGTTCTGTCTGGTAGGTTAATGGACTAAAAGTGAGCCTTTGCACTACTCCTCAAAATCAGTTTTGGTCCCAAGATTTTTGAGAAAATGTTGGTCCCTGGAGAAAAGCTTGAAAACCACTGCTTTAGCGGCACATGTCCCACCTTTACCCGCTCCCCCTGTTGCCTGTGCTTGTTGTCCATGAAACACTGGTCTGGAATCAGGTCAGATATCTGCCATCACTCCCTGATTTGTCAGAGTGATGGGAAAAGTCTGATCCTGGAATCAGTGACGCTGGATAACTTTCAACCTTATTTTTGTCTCCCTCATGTCTGGAAAGAAACTGCAGCTCTTGGCTTCAGCTTGATTGATATCTACATTATGATCCTGTTCAACTCTAATAGCATCGATATGGAAGATATTCTCACCACACTGTTAGTTTACCCTTTTGGCTATCAGGGTCATTTGCTAATTATTAAGTTGATTTCTTAGATGCCAGTAGGTTACAGTGGATGTGCACAGTTAGGTTATCTACATGCAGGGAAGTGGGTCCTAGTGAGATAAGAGTTGATCAGTGAGAGTTCGTGGTCAAGCAGTGTGACCCAAGGTTAACCCCGGCATAAGAGGCTTAGCTCGAGTGGAGAAGGGGTGTCTAATCACAGGCTACACGCCAAGGCAGGCATGTTTGGGCAATGTTAAGTACATGTTTGGGTGGACAGTGGACATCCTTATTTCAAGCCTTATTGTAAACTGACCTTGGATACTGTCCTTGGATTAACACGGCTTAACGCCCAGGTACATGCATGCACATACCCGACACATATGAATGTGCAAAGGACAGTCCCGAACATGACACTCTCACACTCATCAAGAGTGCTGGGAATAAGGGATGAACCTTTTCAACAAAGGAGAGCTGCAGTTTTTCAAGCTGTTTATTCATCTGCTGGGATTTTATGTATTTTATGTTGCTGAATCCATCACACTATCCCCCTTTTAAACCTTTCTTAGACGTTTTTTTTTTTTTTTTTCCAATCTTTGTTGTTACTGTTACTGCGTCTGACTGAAATTATTATTCAACCATTGAAATAGGCATTCCAGATCCTAAAAACTTTCCTCCTGCATCTGATACCAGCTCTTGTTATTTCTTTGCTGCAGCTGGTTGTTGCGACTATGGGAGAGAAACCGTTGTACCCTCTGTAGGCTCACTGTTTACCACTGAAACAAGGAGTGAGGGTCGCTTTCATTTCGGGTCCTTACCTCACTAATCTGGTGTGTTGTCTGGAACACTTCCATTACCATGAGTTCATTGAAGAGATGGGAACAAATCTGCGACCCAGAATGCCATTCAATTAGCTGCATTCCAAACTGTGTTGATGTAGGATTAGCAGATCTAAAGGGATAGACGAAAAGGGAAGGATGAATGAAGAAGAGGGGGATGGCTAGCTCAGTTAGGAATGAATGGGCTGGCTTGTTTGGGTATCTCTAGACATTAGTCAACAGCAGTCTAGACTAATCATATGAAGAATAGATGGACTGTGTGTTTGCACTTTCCCACTGTTTGGTTTGATGGTGCAGCAATTATTTTGTATCCCCTGTGATAGACCGGTTCATGTGAGGTTGGTGGAATTGATGGCCTTTAGGAGGGGGAGGGACAGAGGACAATGCCACATGTATGCTACTTTGAATAATTACAGCATAGGAGCGTGTGTGTCCGTTGTGTGTGTGTGTGTGTGTGTGTGTGTGTGTGTGTGTGTTCCTTAGTTTCTGTGTGTGAATCTCCCCTGTTCTCACTTAACAACGCGTTGCCAGAAAGTGTATGTGGGAATGAAAGTATCATGTTGGTTTCCCTGAAACCTCCCCATGACGCTAAGCTTTTCCTGTGAAACGGCCAGAGAAGCTGCTCCCCCCCTGGACCACCTCATTATCTCTCTTTCTCTTTTGCTCTCCCTCCCTGTCCATCTTTTTCTCTCCTTCCATCCACCTGTGTGCATAAAATCATTATGACTTTGCATATAAAACATAAAGATTCTACATATCATTTGCTATTTCCTTCCTGTACACCATTTCTCCTCTGTATGAAGTAATTCAGGCCTTGTCCTTTACAATTTAGACTTCCTCTTTGAGCCTATGCCACCCTGTTGCATTACCTACTATCCTAACCAGGATTAGTAATAAACTATCCCATCATGGGTTTAAACACCACCTACGCGCTATTTTCGAGTCCTTCAGCAGCTTTGAAGATGACCTAAGACAGTTATTGATTTTTTTCCTGTGTTAGTATTTGTGTAAATGAGATGGAGCGTGTGCATCTTGTTTATGAGAGTGGACTGATGTGCTGTAATTTAGTTATGAATACTGAAGAATGTGATGTACATGTGCTGATGGAGAGGATCAATCAGGAAGCCTAATGTTTCACCCATGTCAATGTGTGTGTGTGTGTGTGTGTGTGTGTGTGTGTGTGGGCAAGTGTGTGTGCCGTTGTTTGACGGTGTGTGGTATATGGTGTAGGGGGAGATGCTCAGACATACTGTATGGCCTCAGGTCGCCCCTCGTCTCTGATTGACAGATTGGAATGACCACTCGTCATTTTAGATTATCGTGGCATTACCATAACATTACCATTCCATTAACATATTGATTCTGATACTGGCTTCTCCCCAGGGAAGAGGCATTTAAGAATCCTCATTATTGCCTTTGTGGTCATGCATTTGAGCATGTGTGCACCTATGTGTGTGTGCATGCGTGCACACATCTGTTATTGTTTTCAACCTTGGCATGCCCGTGTCACGTGTGTGTTTGTGTGTGTGCGTGTGTGTGTCAATTAGAGTGCTCGATGTTGCTCATTTGAATTGCTAAGGAGAAAAGTCAGTTTATATTCCATCAACAGTGTGCAGTGACTGAAGACAGGTGAAGTAGTAAATAAGTGACATCATCATAGGCCGGAGCTGGGACGTGAGTGATGTCACTGCTGAGTGAGACAGACACTTAATGTACCAGATGGAGAAGCCTTAGCATCTGCCTTCAGTTACAACTGCGACTTTGATCTCTTCATTTCTCTGTTTTTGAAAGAGAGAGTATTAGTTGTGAGGACAAAAAAATATATATTTTTTTTTTGCTAAATACAGTCATACCTCAACCTTCCCGGCAAAACTGATCTGATAATTTGAAGGTGAATATTCAGAGTTATATCTCAAGGCTTTAGCAAAAGGCTGCAAAATCTCAGTCTGTCAAATGATTGAAAGAGTGCTTAAAGTATGAAGGGCCTTGGTTTTGGTTTTCACATTTGCTGGAGAATAAGGTGTATCATTTCACCTTTATCCTGCTTTCAGTACAAAGGTATAGCACAGTATCAGATGACAATACTCAGTGGACTGCAAAACATCTAGAATCACAATGTTATATTGTTGCCCAAGTGTTGTAGCAATATTGTATCTTACACTCACTAGCTGTTTGTGTGTGTGTGTGTGTGTGTGTGTAGGCATGCACATGCATACATTGCAGAAGGACACAGTGTTCCTGAATGTCTGCTGTTCCAGTAGCTGGTGTTCCTGGCTGGCGTCAGTACAGAGAATAGCCTGGCAAGGAGGCGTAAATTATGGATTAGGTCGCTGAGCATTGTGCTTGTACAGGCAATCAATCTGTGTGTGGTTGTTTGTGTTTGTATGTGTGTGTGTGTGTGTGTGTGTGTGGGGAGATGTGCATTAACCCATATGTGTGCCTGCAAGACAGTCTGTGTGCAGTACATTTGTGTGTCTGTGTATGTAATGTGTGCTTATACGAGTCTGTGTGTGTCTCTGTGTGAAACTATGTTAGCAGCGTGTATATTTGTCCATGTGGCTGGCTGTGTGTGTGTGTGCATGTGACTATGTGGCAGTGTGTGTGTGTCTGTGCGGCCTGGATTCCTGGAATGCATCACTAAGTGTACTGTATGCTTGGCAATATGCAGGGAAAATGTTGCAGTATGAGTCCCGCTGGCTTTATTTAGCTCTGTGGTCCAACTCCAACAGAGATGGAAAACAGAGGAGGGAAACACCATCAACTTGCAACCAGTGTGTGTGTGCGTGCGTGTATGTGTGTGGGCGTGTCAGTGTGTGTGTCTGTGTGGATGGTTTGCCAGCTTTTACATTGACATTTATAGATGGAATCTTCCACTGAAAGCAATGGTTGCAGAAAACGAATGCTGAAAAAAATCCTACATCATAAAATTTGTGCCCCATATTCCAGTTCACGTTTTAATCCCTCCTCGCGATGATGTTAAAACCCATCTCCAAGCACAAGGGAAAGCGATCCTGTGCTCTTTGGCGGCCCATCAACACCAACTATTAAAACCTCCAGCCCCTAATCTGGTGTGGTTCACCAGGCCTCAGTCCTATCGCTGGCATTACTGACTGAGGGAGATTGGAATTCCTGCCTGATTGATTTGCCCGAGTATTGAGTGGCGGATGACTGATGACATCCCCTACACAGACTGATGTGCCTGTGCATTTGTGCGTGCGTGTGTGCATGCATGTGTGTGTGTGTGTGTATCTGCCCTAAGTGTCTCTGAGAGAGAGCAAGAGAGTCACTAGGTAAAGTACTCCTCACGTGGAAGTGTTACAGTCCTTCCTTAATACATTTACACTCTCCTCTGCTGTCCGTTTTAGAGTTGATCTATGGAGCGTCCGGATACAGAATATGGAAACGAGGCGTCATTAAAGCTGCCAGTCAGAGAAGGGATTTCCTCACTGGCTACCGCTGTCCCCAGTGTCTCAGGGGACAGCTCAGTGCTATAGCCCCAGATTCATCTCCTCTCCTTCCATTTGAATGATGCAGGGGAGAAACTGGCCCACCGAGAGGAGAGAAACTCAGCCCAATGATTATTGCTTCTTTCAAGATGATGGATCAGGCCGAACTGTGGCCTATTTTTCTTGCAGTGCTCATGTCAGGCTCTAATGCAGACAGATAATGATCGGGAAATGATATTTTAAATCTGTTCGGCCCCCTGTCGGGTGCTCTTGCAGAGCTGTTGAGATCAGATTGACTTGTGAATTATTGTGGTATTTTTCCCATCTTTGTGCATAAACCCACTGCTTGTCAACCAAACACCCTTCTCCCCAATCACCTCCAATCATAGCCCGGCCATTTCCGCTCCCCTACTTGTTGGTCTGTCCAGGAGAAAGTGATTACTGAGCGACTGATTTGAATGTGTGCACCCCATAATTTT
>OMKZ01034584.1:0-16266 GCA_900302535.1 Neoniphon sammara | reverse complement strand
ACCAGTCTTTGTAGTATAGGTTGACTTGATAAGTCAGATCTAGGTTGGTTCATTCTTTGTAAAGTCCTTCACGGCATGCTTGTGATGAAGTGCTACATAAATAAAATAACTTGAACTGAACTGGTGACTCTTGGTATTCCTTTACAGACGCAGTGACTGCAGTCAACATGATGCATGTTCAGTCTCACCAGTTAGTCCTACAGCATATTGCAGAGCTCGTGAACGGCTCAGACATTGGCAGTGGAGATTGGAAAACATTCAATTTGCTCTGATGAGACAATAGCAAACATGGTCCTGTTCATTTGATGACAAATCAATAAATTCTGGTACTTTACACTTAATTGAAGCAGGGTAACAACACCACCATCCAGAAGAAATCCTCTGTAGATAGCACAAGCAGTAATAGTCATCATGGCTGAATAAAGTCCTTCTACATAAACCAAACTTCATCAGCAGAAAGTCCAAGGAAAAACACGTCACAGTGCTGGACACACTGATTACCAAGTAATCTCTGGGAAATGCAGTGTTAAAATACCACAGCAATGACGGCTTATTGCTAGAAATGATGTAAGGATAAAATAAGTGAAAAGAGATTTTCCTAAAATATTTGGTCAGTGTAACGCTTGTGATTATTATGAAGACAAACTTAAATAACAGTCCCCCTGCTAAATTTTACAGATGGGCAACAGCACCATGAACTAAACATTTAATTCTACATTATCTCAAACAAACTTGCTTGTACAGCACATATTTCTAATATATATGACAAATTCTTCATTGCATTTGCAAGATTCAATCATAAAAACATGATTTCAAGAGGTAACGTCTGATCATGACCTCAATCAAATAGGAGACAATTAGTTGCTCAAAAGATGTTCAGTATAAATTTGTTTTATTCACTGATTAATTTTAGCTATATATTTGGGTTTGGGGGTATATATACAGATATCAGTTATACACACAAGCCAATGGCATGATGGGCATTGTGTAAAGATCAACATGCAATGGCTAAGACAGGGCAGAGTTTTTTGGCATTTAAGTGTTTCATCATTACCTTTATAGGCATTTAAAATAAACCAAAGAAACCCTACCGCTATAGTGTTCAAAAAGAAAGATTGGTGGAACAACAGTATAATGTTCAGAAAGACAAAGAAATTATGACACAGGAAGAAACAATTCTATAACTCTCAGAAAGACAGAAAGGAAATCTGAAATGAAAGTTAGACACCACAGTGTAGAAGGAACAAATAAAAACTGAGCTAAGTGAAGTCTTGAATGATAAGTTAATGAAATGAAACAACTTAAAACATGTTATGATTTGCATGTGAAAAGACAGAGAGAGAGACAGTGTCAAACTGTGTTAATAAGACCAAATAAAAGTGGTGGTGGTGAAACATAAGTGCCAGTATAATTATCATTGCGGACATGAGATATCTCTGAGCTGAAGTTGTCCTTGAGTGCTGTTTACATGTCAGCTTCTGTGCCCCTTTTCCCAAACTTAACTGCTGAAAAGGAGAGTGCAAAACTGACCACAGATCAGAATTGACAGGCAAATTCACCCTACACTCAGAAGAGGTGATGCCATGAAAGTGTGTGTGTATGTGTGTGTGTGTGTCTTTAAAGCAGGACCTTACTGCTGGTCTGAGCATCACAGTGGAGCATTGCTGGATTTGACAATATTGTGATATTGCACCTCTTCCAGTGCTTGCAATAACAGATGAGCCATCCTAATTAAAGCAACCCAACAGGCTCAAAATACACCATACTCTTTGAAAGAGAACGTGAAATTGACAGCAAGAGTGAATCCATACTCTAATGATCATGGCTGAGTCACTTCATTTTCTATTCAACATTTCAAAATGTGAATAATTTCTGCTTATGGTGATGACAGAGCATTCATTTTGAGGTATATCTTAAGTTGGATATGACAACATCTTCACCATTCCATTTATTTATTTGTTGATTTATTGATTGATTTATTTCAACTGTCAAATCTGAATAAAAATCACATTTTTGAAGTGACTGAATTGAAAGTGAACTGATCCCAGCCTTGGCATGGACACTTAATAGCTTACAAGGAGAGACAACAAATGGTTTCCATTCTTCAACATTAGTCATAAATACACGGCACCTTTGGAAATCAAAACATGCCCGCTGCCACAGAAACAGCTTGACCTTAAACAACACAGACAATAATGACTCAATTCCAAAATCAGATCAATTGGATACATTTGGAGACACACCTGTGGTAGAATGATTGACCTCATTAGTTCTCAATACTGCATAAAATATTCATCTTAACAATTGATTTTAATGTTGTACTGAGTTTTAAAATTATTAAAACATGAAAAACTTTAAGGTAGTTTCTATTTCAGTTTTGAGAATTTTGTGACACAAGTGATTATATGTTGGGAAAACAAGTATACTTTGAAATCAATCAGATTACTTATTTCAAAGTGTACACTTTTTTCTTGAATCAGTTTTGAAAACTGAGCTACATTGGAAATGGGAAATTATTTCACTCCGACGGCAGATTTTTTCAGTTCTTACAAACACAAATAAAACAGATTTTCAGACTGAATACATTGTTAAAATGAAAGTTAAGATGAAATTTTTTTGCACTCCAAATTCAGCCGATATTCATGAGGAAAGAGTAGTCTGTGGGACTGTCTCGCCTCACTGTCAGCGCAACCTTTGTCTCTGCAACATTTCTAAGACAAGTAAGAACTGGGAAAATACCGGCTTTTCAGCTAGGACGAATGAGAGGAAAACTGCTGCGCAAAGCATATGTTTTCACTCACAGCTTGTCCTCTCATGTCCTCCGCTCAGGCTGAAACACACTCACTTCCCACTTGTCTCAAATGCTTCTAATCACTGGCTGGCCCCAACCAGGCTAAATGAAATTCTTTTACAGGAGGGGGTGTACCAGAGCCAGTCCAGGATTGTTGATGTGCAATATGTGAGAAATGGAAGCTCCTGTTGCAAGTGCCCTCTGTGTATAGAGAGGAGAAGATAAAGTGATGTAGTGTGGTGGCCGTCTCCTCTTCTGACTTTTTCTCCCATTTTGTTTTGCATTCAGAGATTGTATGGCTTGCACTTTTGTGTGCTTGTCTGTGTGTGTGCGTGTGTGTACAGTATGTGCGTGTATGGTTTCAGTCTGGGAAGCCAAGATCAAATAGGTCGTCTGTTATCCTTTTCCTTAGCTGGGTCAAGTCGATCTGCCCCCGCGGCTCCTCTTGCCACTTTATTTTGCATTCAGCAGATTTGGATTGTATGCTTGTGTGTCCTGATGTGAGTGCATGGCTGTATGCGCTTGTGTGTGTGTGTGTGTGTTTCAGTCCTGGAGCGCAGGAGGTGTTCAGGTTACTCACATCTGAAGCTGTTCGGTGGTGAGTGGTCAGTTCGAATGTATGTGTGTGTGTGCATATGTATACATATATTTCTCAGTCAGGGGGAATAGCAGGGTAGCCCTCACATCTCTGGCTGTTCAGCAGTGAAGGGTTGGTGTGTGTATGTGTGTGTGTATATATTCTCAGTTCGATAGCGTAGTCCTCACATCTCCGGCTGCTCTGCAGTAAGCGGCTGAGGTCGGGATTCAGGCGACTCGTAGCGTTGGTGGAAGTTCCGTTTCCTCAGCTTCTCCGGAGCTTTCCTCCACAAGACGATCTCCTAGACAGAGAGAGGCACCAACGAATGAATAAATACTTAAAAAAATCCCAAAGGGAAATCTTGTGACAAATACAGAGATACAGATGAATGCAGATGCAAAATGAAAAGAAAAATATATAGAAAAGAGGAAGCAAGCAAGAAATAAATGAATGTAAAGTCCCGAGCAAAAATCTGCTGATGGGGAAACACACAAGTCAGGCAGACTGGAAATGTGTCCTATCTTTAGTCACCAACAGAAACCAGTTCAAAAACGCAATCTGATTTGTCATAGCTGCCAATACAATGGTTCAAAAACTTCCACTAACACTGAAACTGTGTCTCAGAAACACATGGGAATTCCAGAAATCTTGTCACTGACAAGCTAGCAGCATGGAACAGAGAGATAACTGGCATTCATGCTACAAGTGATACAATAAGTAGAGCAAATAGGGGGACAAAGCATACACAGGACACAGATCCAAACACACTGTGTTACCTGTTGCTTAAAGTATCTCCTGTCCTCTTCATCCACCAGCACCAGATTGAGGAAGTAGCGTACAGAGAACTTCTTGTTGACATCCCTCATGGTGGCTGTCAGGTCATATCCTGTTAACAAGCAAAAGAGATGTGTGATACACTGTCACACATATTTTAAGTTAAAATATACATGTATGAGCAACGAGCAATGAACAGGGGAGGGGACATCCCTAAGGGTGAGTGTGAGATTATATCCTGTCAACTGGAAAATACATCAGCACTCAATATTTTATCATTCATTGCCTATAAATCATTTTAATTGGTCACCTCAGTGGTTTAAAATAGAACCTAAAAGGAGACTTCAACCCTGGAAGTAATTCTCATTTTTTGCCTACATAAAAATTCTTAAAGTATTCCAATTATCATTGTATGGGGCTTTATCATACAATGATAAAGCCCCATAGTGCTATTATTGCCTTTAAAGGCTTTTGAAGAGCCTTTTAGTCTTGACCCCTTCTTACCTTAAAAAAACATCCCATGGGTGACTCTACTGCCTAAGCCTCTCCAAAAGGCAGCATAAAGGTCACTCTAATTCCATGTGTTTTTATTCATATAAAATTATGGGAGGCAGATAGGTGGCATCTCTGAACTAAGTCTCAGAGAAGAGAAGAGAAGAGAAGAGAAGAGAATCCCACCTGCCAGGAACAGTCTGATTGGGATTGATTCTCCTTTAACTGGAGCTCCATCCATAATCTCATACTTTGCAACTGTCTCTGTCTCTGTGGTAGTACTGGGGCCTGGAAAGAACGAAATGCAATTACATGATTATCTACTGTTAGCATCTCTGCAGATCCATCCATGCAATATCTTGGATAATATCCAGGTCTCAGTCCACTGTACACTAAAAGTAAGGTACACTGCACAACAGCAAAGCAGATTGGAGTTTCTGTATTACTTAAATCTGAGTAGCATGATAATACAATTACATGAGATAAGAACAAAGCTAATGTAGCATTTTACAGCTACACTATGTTTCACCCATCACCTTACAAAGCAAACATACAGTCATACAGCTGGTCCTTTCTCAAAACACTGATGATCTTGCTCAGGACAGGAAATAGCTGCACATTACATCTATTTTAGTATAATTTTACATGTGGCTACCCTTGACTCTTACCTATTCCAGTTATCTCCTTCTTGATGAGCTGTAGCTCCATATGTTGGATCTTGATCCTGACTAGCAGGAAGTAGATCTTCCCAACAATCACATCTTTGAGGTGGTACCTAGCAAAGAGACACAGAAAAAGAGAATTGGCTCAAACTGACTCAGTGTTTGATGGCTCTTATAGGGGCAGATCTACTAAAAGAAATACTGAATGCCCTGAGTTTTGTGATGTGTTATGTCTTAATTTAAGAAACAAACACATTCATATACTACGAAATCAAGATATGTTCCCCACATGTAAATATGCTGAGAGTGCTAAGACAGCAGCAGAACAAAAGATGAGATGGCAGGTCTGTGTCTCATGTCTCCTCTGATCAATAACAATCACAGAGATAGAGTTAGCGCAGAGATAAAACAAGCTTTCCACAGGCGTTAGCACAAAAAAAAAAAAAAATCACTGAGTTTGTAATTACTATCAGCCTTGATAAATTGGAATTGGTGACTCATTCCCATAATCACTGCCCATTTTGAACACTGAGAGGGAAAATCCAATGCATGTGTATGCAATGAGGCAAAAGTGCAAAAAAATAGCACCCACCTCTTTGGTCTATTTATAGGTCTGTTGCGCTGGTATATTAAATAGCTACAGTCATTTTAACACAAAAGAGTATTTGTGATGGTGTAAAATGTTAGTAGATCTGGCCTTTAAAGTCAAGTTAAAGCAAAACTGATCTTACTTGGACTTATTGTATTCAAACTCGATATGCAGGCAGTCTTCTATGCCAACCTCCATCTTGATGGAGTTGTTGACGTCTGGGTAGGTGGCTAGCTGGTGGACAATCAGCTCATACTCCTTCACTAGGTCAGACAGACGACGAACTATTGTCACCCTGAGGAAATACCTGGGGAAAAAAACAGATACAACACAAGCTGTCAAAGTTGAATGTGCTGTCAACCAAAAGGTGATACAATACCAATCTGTGACACATAACCTACGCAGAAGGAAAAAAAAGAAGACTACTGACAGGAAATAGACAGTGAGAATGTTATGGTTTTCATCTGTGATAACACACACATACATACACACTTTCATAACTTTAACTCAAACAACCCAAAACATGTTTATGAATTGTTCACTCCTTTTTCATTATCTTGACCTTGCTGTAGTCTCCAAGATATAATAATAGCAATAACCATACCAATACTAATACCAATATCAAACAAAATCTCAGAGGTCAGTTTAAGCACAGCACCCCTGGAGAGGTAGTAGGGATTCAGTCTCTTGTTCAGTGACACAGGGTGAATGCTGGCTGACATGGGGCTTTGAACCAGGAGAATCAGTTGAATGGACAACCCTACAACCCTAGATACCCTACTGCCCTAGAACATTATATAGAACTGACAAACAAATGGAAGCATGGACAGAGACAGAGCCATGTGGTTAAGAATGTAAAAGAACCCACACTCTGCCTTACACTCAAAGCCTATTATAAGAATACCTTAGTCTGACATTGGCTCCAGTGTAGGACTCGTAAGGCTTCTCCACCTGCATGAACTCAAAGTCGTAGCTCCTGTTCTGGGTAAGCTCTCCGGGCAGAGCCAACTCCTTCACCAAGTCCACAAACTCATGGGTGTTGCTCTTATCAGAGAACAGCTCTGGAACGCAGCAAAGAAGCTTTAGACTTAAAGACATTGCTATGAAACAATAATAGCACTGAAACAGCTAACATCCCTCCCAAACCCCCAAACTATCCCTCTAATAAAAATAACTTTGGTGCATCACAAATAGAAACAGAACAAGCAGCAATACAGGGCAAAAAAATGACAAAAGGCAACACTCATAGCCAGTTTAGGTATCTGGATTTATTACAAGAAATAAGATCTTTCTTTTATTTTTTTGTGATACAGAGACTTGATCGCAGCCAGTCTGGAACTGGTGTGACAGTTAAGAGTTGAACATAGTCGTTTCAGAGTTCAGCGGTATCTTTTTACATCTCTCCTCATGAGTTTTCAAGATAATTCATTTTTAGGGGGATTGCAAGGACTGAAGACAACCTACTATCATGGAAAAACTCTGGGAAGATAATACAGCAGTTCATAAAACTGAATGCAGCTATTTTCAAACAGAAGCACAGTAGAATTTTATTTATCTGCATCCTGAGAACAGAAGTTATTTGGGAGAATGAAATGCTCAGATCACTAGCTGGTCTGCAAATCCAGACCAAAAATTTTGGACTGCAATGTAAAAATAATCTGAAATCTCTGTGCAATTTGAAATTGTTAGAGACGGGAATTATGTACAACAATTTTCAGCCACTTTCATGTTACCATTCATGCTGACTGAGAGTGGCATAATCAAAAGTTCAATACCGGGAAAAGTAAAAAAAACAAAAAAACAAAAAAACATTTTACACACACTTTTATTCCATGATTTCATCCAGATTTTGAACACATTGTGTTTTTCTGCGCAGTGCTGCTCTTAACAGAAAGAGGGTTTAGTTCGACTATGGCTGCCTACAGGCCGCACATGATGACCACATGCTCTGTTAAATCTTTCAGCCACATGAGCAAGCCCACAGCACTATTGGCAAGTAGTTTTTAAGCCATGAATCCAAATGCACACTGCTCTTGAGTGAGCTCAATCATAAATACATGCCACACAAGCCACTTATAAATTCAGATACTAGAACTTCTGAAGTCTTAACAAAAAAGATCCAGCAGTCCCAGGCCATTAATTGGACCAGTAATAGTTATTTCCACTCATCCCAAGTATTACACAATAACGCAACACTTCATAGTTGTAGATAAGAGGCAGTAAGATAGTGACTCTAATAGTACAACCTAATGACTCTAGGCTGAAGAACAGATGCATGGACTCACCTATCTGTCCGACAAACTCGATCCGGATACCCTGGTGCTCGAGTCTCTTTCCTCCCTGCTTCACATTCAGATTCACCTGAACGGAAAACACATTTGTAGTGATCAAATTCCAAACGAGACAAAAGGCTTGTGTGTCAACTACGACAGATCTCAGAATGACATAACCACCAAGTCATACCCTCTGAATAAATTCCCAATTAATTATTTTTCTGTTGTTTGTTAGTTTCCCTTACAGAGTTTAAAAGCCGGGGAAAATCTTGTGCATGCTGCAAAACTTAATTTCCCACTGGCCACAGTACAGAGTTCACAAAATAGACTGGAATATGCCTGAGAAAGTATATCATAAAAAATGGCAAAATCAAAGCCTTATTTCTCTCCCTAGGGATCCCTGAGTTTAGAACATCTTTACTGAACCCTGTAGAGATCCCCACTTTGAGAACTACTGAAAACCCAATTTACCTTTCCAGACACCGACTCTCCATCGTAGAACAGGTAGTGTTTCTCCACCTTCCCATCTTCTGTCTTCAATTCAGCTGTCTTTCTGTTCTCTGCATCATTCAGCAGCACATCTATCTCACATACCGGCCCAAACAAACCTCCTAGGAAACTCTGCAAACAAACAATACAGAAATATAGAACAGGACACAGAAACGTAGAATACAGCACCTCACACACTAGTCCAAACACACCACCAAGGAACATATGTGTGTGTGTGTGTGTTGGTACTCGGCAGGTATAGACACTGATTATTATTTGCCTGTTATCTGCATGACTTTTTAAATCAATATCCACTCATTTCATAGTGGTTACTTTATAAGTGAGATAATGTTCATGAGTACTGTGTTTTGACACATGAGAGATCTGAAGTTGTATTCTATTTCATGGATAAATTATGCTATAACAAACTGACCTGCGTGAAGGAAGATTCTTTCACACATCTACATGGTGTCAGATAACAATGAAATGTGGCTTTCTGGGGTCATGAATGTCAGAATAGTTGGTAAGTGAGCATATGAATGTCAACAGAGCGGTTGACGAGTGCTCTCTAGACACAGCCACAGTCTGAGGCCATGACAACTACTCCCTATCCACACCCTAGTGCTGTTATACCTGTCAGTTATTTTCAAACAGAGCACTAGCTCCACACCCACATGATGTGTCAATGAGCTGGCTGAGATTCAAAAACACGTGTTTGAACATAGAGGAGCAGAATTTCTGGAGGAATCATCAATCAAAGTGTCAGGAGACACTAATCATTGAATGGACACGTCTACCCACAAGTGCATTGCAGTAGCATAAGTGTCTGGATTTTGATAGGGCTGGCCGCCTGAAATCTCTAAATTTGCAAGTATCATGCTCTTCTCGTACCGAGCATAAAAAAACAAACATCACATTAAACACAACACTAGCAAAGTCTGTAGTATCAATGTGATGTCAATGAATCAGTCATTGACCTATTTTTCGAATCAATAAGTAATGAACTACAACCTTGCCATCATTAGTCATAGATTTGTCACGGAAAAGGCATTTAAGGCACATCAAAAGCTGCTTGTGACAGATGTAACTTGTAGCTAGCTAACCAAGCAGCTACTAGCCCAGACAGACTGCTAACGGCAGCTAACACTGCAATGTCTTGTGGCTCCGTGAAGCTAATGTTCATATAAACAAGCTGCGAAACTCCAGTTCTTAAGCACCAAATCTGCTTACTTTAAACTAACGGTACTGCTTTTTTGGCAAGCCACACAACAATTTACAAAGCAGCGACGGCCTCGTACTGCGCTAATTGGAAAAACTAGCTAGCTTTCCTGTCACGCTGGAGCAAGTGATTTAATACCCATTAGCGAGTGAAACTGAGAACTTATGTTGTGTTGTTTTCCGGGAAAACGATCGTTCTTATCGTTCTTATTTTGCTGTAGTTTGAGCGGCTGTTGTTTCTTCTTGCACTCACCATTTCGGCCGTTTAGACAGTTGAAGCTAACAGCTAGCCTCTCTCCGCGCAGGGAAGTGTCTCTCTCTGTTGCTAATCTGAACCCAGAGGCAGTAACAAGGTTTACTGTCATGTGACCCCAGTCATATGAGGGGGCGGGGGCGCTTTGACTCTCAAACTTTATGGGGATTTATTTTCTTTCTATTTATTGAAAAAAGTCAACATGAGTGCAAAGACTGATGATGGACAACACAGAATATTAAATAAATAAATAAATAAATAAATAATGTCACGGGATCTATTAAATTACATTATAACAGCAAATCTGCTGAACAATTTATCATTGAATACAGCATAGCGCTCACACATGATGCTTACACATGCTCTTGTGATTTCTGCGTTTTTTACCCCCACTGTTGAGGCGGGACTGCCTCCCAGGCTAGTGGTTATAATCGGGGCTATGGTTGAATCCACCAGACAGAAGTACAGAATTACCTTCGGTTGCTGACATTAACTTAATTAATATAATATTGTGCACTGTCCTTTTCTAGATTTTTTTCTGAGATCACCCAGACACCCTCAGCAACCACTGGAGGTTTCTGGATTCACACGAGACAGCTCTGCTAGCAAGGTAGGTAGCCAGCCTTTTGTTGATCACTGTATGCTATCAAAAAGGGCATAAAGAGACAAAGTCAACGAATGCCATGTAGATAATTTGGGAAAATGAGCATTATTTTATTGCATTATCCACCACACTCTCTCAAAAGAGATTCAAAAAGAGGTGCAGACTGATAATTTGTCACACTGACAATCTGTCACAGAAAAATAACTACAATACCTTTATGTACATACTGTATATAAAGTTGGATCCAGCTGAATCTCAGTGAAAACGACAGGATATTGTACAATTCATGCATTACAACAAGTACTGCATTACATATACATTCCCTTTATTTTGGAAAAAATATATATTGTACAATACATTTTATCATTTTCATTTTTATGCATAAACATTACCTTAATTCTGGAAAATGACATAGCTGTAAAGCACTGTGTTAAAATATAAAAGCATTTCCAAGCTAACCACTCACATTCTCAGCAAGTATAAAGGCTTTTTCAGATCTGCTAATTCAGAATGCAAATGCAAACTATAATTACTTTGCTAATGCCTGAGCATTCATTCAATAATTTATTTTTTATATATACTTTTATTAAAAAGAAGCTTTATAATTCCAAAAGGTTTTCAATATCAGAGTTTATTTGGTATAAAATCCATTTGTCCTGTTGACTGAACTGAAAGTGAATTGCACCCAGCCCTCCTGCAGTAAAGTCAGAGTAAGAGATGTGACACAACACCCAGAGAGGGGTGCAACAAATCCTTTATCACTTTCTCTTTCTTAGCACTGCTAAAATAATTAAAATGCACTGCAATATATATTGTATTCTAAGCAGTACTAAGGCAGTCTGTAAGTTAGTATTTGTTGTCCACTGACAATTCTTAGACCCAGACATGACTTTTTTCCTGTAGTTCTTATTTTAATTCACTTTCAATTAGCATGTGATTATTAAATTGCCTACAGCAAATTGTAGATGGCGTTAAATATAGAGTTAAGTTAGAAAAAAGTCAAAATCCACAGCAGAGTAGAACTTTGTTTATCCAAATCTGAGACTGTCAGACTGCTGAGTTGACAGACATTATGTACAAAATATACTGAAAAAACTGTTACTAGTATGACTAATATTATTGTGTACTGCTTGTCTGTTGCTAGAAGTATTTAAATTCCAAATCAAACAACTCAGAGCATGTTGGAATACATGCAGGTGTACACTTCATGTTCTGAATAAATTTCAGATAACAGCATCAAAGGCAGAGAAAGTCTGTTCCATTTCTAAAGGGTCTGGATTAGCGAAGTTCTCCTGTGGGCAGGTGGGCAGGAGGTTTCAAAAAATGAGACAAAAGGACCAAATTCTTATGATATAATAATTTATTACTTTTGTGTGTCATAAAGGCACACATGGCTCATGGTGGGGGGTCATGAGCATTATAAGTTGACATCTGAGATTTATAAAGACTTTGTTGTATCAGGGGTGATTAAAGGGAGATTTCAGAAAAATGGTTAGGAACCACAGCTCCACACAGTGAGCTATGTGTGGACAAAGGCATTATCCTATTGCACTGGTCTTATACGTCTAGACAAATGTTTATGTTGTTGATACAACAATATGTTCTCAACATTAAAGTATCAATATATGGCACTGTAAAAAGTGAATAACCACGTAAAGTAAGTGTGTGTGTGTCCCTTATTTAAACAGACATTTCCATTGTTTTAGCAGGTTTTTGTTATTTTGGTACATTGTTTACAGTTGTTCATTTGCCCCTAAAAAGAGTTGTCTCCTACAAACAGCAATGGGAATTTAAAACATTAATTTGTCCTGCTTCAGCTTCTGACTGGCCAAGGCAATCTAACACCACATGAGGCAGCTAATTTTTATTTTAGTCTTTAAACTGACTGGATGAAAACACAATAGATGCCAGTCTTGTGTGTGTATATTTGTGTGTGTTTGTGTGTGTGTGTGTGTGTGTGTGTGTGTGTGAGAGAGAGAGAGAGAGAGAGAGAGTCGAAGAGAGTCTACAGATGTTGCACATGGTCCTCTCTCAGCTCCAGCTCTGCTGGTCTTGCTTCACCAACTCAAACCCACCCAGCGTCTTCATTTCCATCCATACCTACAAGCAGAAAATAAGGAGTCATCATGTTGCAAAGAGTAGAAAACTACAAGGAAATAGAGAGCTAGGTGGAGTGAGAGATCTCAGTGCTCTGAGCAGGAAGCAAGACGGGCTCACACTGCAACGAGGAGCCAAGCAGCATCATTAC
The DNA here is from genome assembly GCA_900302535.1 of Neoniphon sammara. NCBI lineage: Eukaryota > Metazoa > Chordata > Actinopteri > Holocentriformes > Holocentridae > Neoniphon > Neoniphon sammara. Next base: position 3,296 of record OMKZ01034584.1, on the reverse strand, counting down.
AGCAGAAACTACGAACGATAACACATTTATGGGACCGGTGGGACTGTGTGGTATGACAGACTGACAATGGGAATGCATGTTAGGAAGTGATGAATCCTTTTGAGTGAGATTCTGTAGCAGGCAGGCGATGCCTTAAGGCAAAATTGAACTTTGGTAGATGATAATGATGATATTTCACCACCATGTGGACTCAGATCACATTCAGGTAACCATACAACTCAGCACTCTACCAAAGTTCAAGCTGCTTTAAGCATGAACACAGAAACACGGGGAAAGTATTGTCAAAATCTTTTCCCATATACTTACCATTTTGCTCTGTCTGATACTCTGTCCAGGACTCCCCAGAGCCAGTGTCAGGTTCGACAATCATGAAGGGCCAGTCTGCCATAAATGGAGATTCACCTGCAGAGCCTTCATCACCAGAGCCCTCCTCAGGCTGGTACATGGTGGTCTTTACTGGTGACTCCCCCTCGTCCTCGTCTCCCATTGGCCCCTCCTGCTCCTCCTCCACGACCGGCTCTCCCTTTCTGGAATCAGGACGAGAAACAGAACTGAGTATTGATTACCATGGGTGGATGGATTGAGACACACAGGCACATCATTTACAAAGATGACACCTTCGAAAGGCATATTAAAATTTGCTTCAGTCCTCATCCAAGGTCGCCATCGCTCTTTTTAACTGCTCCTCCCTGTCATAAAATGCAGTGGGGGCAATGAGGAACTGTGCCTGTTTCACCTGCAAGGACTGGTCTTTGTGGAAGTTTTTCCTTGTCCTCAGTTGACAAGGTTTGGGAATGTTGTTTTCATTATTTTTTTTTCACATTGTGGGCACTGTGAATCCCTTAGAGACTGCATCAGCAATTAAGGTCCATACAAATAAACTTGACCTCATTTGACCGAGTTGTTCCTCCTTTCGCTTTGTACACCAGTGATTTGCTCGCGAGGCTTGTACAAATCATTTTAGTCGGTGTAACACATTACAGCTGCCAGTTTAATTAGATTTCTGCATCCCTTTTACGTGTAATTTGTTACCTCTGAAGCCTGAGAGTCAGAGCAGTGTACATACATGCAGTTACATGCAGACACAGAACAATAGACCAGAAGCAGTGGGCACATGAGACGTCACCGCCCTCTTCCGATAAACACTTCCCTCTGGCTTCCTGTTCAAGGCAATAGAGAGCGTTTGCTGCTGAGGCTGTTTTCATCTAATGAAGAGGGAAGGGCCAGTCGAACAACGCTGTTAAGAAGTGATCTTAGGGGCAGCTCAGAAGCTATCCATTCTCACTACCTCCTTTCTCCTATCGCTCTCGCTCTTTTCTTCTTGCTACCTTCCATCGTCTCCCTTTTCCGTGGCCCTTCTCTTACTGTTTTCCTTTGACTCTGTCTTCTCTACAATCCTAGTTTGCTTGTCATAGAGGCTTTATGAACATGGCATCTAATCGACTCCCACACGTTTAACCCATTTTACTCATCAAACAATGGTTCAGCCACATAATGGTAGAGGTTCATTGGGCGAAGGTGCACACATTTACGTAGCAGAATTGTGGTTTACATCCCACTCTTCATTTCTATCACATCTCATTCCTTCTTTATAAAACGGTTAACAATCTACACTATGTTACCCCTGTCTTTTCTACACAAGTAATGGCTCTATCCACCGTCTTTTCTATCACTTTTATTTATTATATATTGCCTATAAGTAAGATATGCTGAAAAATAATTCTAAAATGCAATGAAGATCCTCTTTTGATAACATGCTGTGGATGAAAGCAACGTGACACAGACGTTGAGAACCTTCACTCTGAATTTTCTGATAAACTGACGAGATATCATTTTGTAGAAATATGCTAAAACCTCAGTGTGTGAAACTTTTTGGAAGCATAGGAGCTTCATCTGATACCAGCAATGTCTGCTGACAGGAACTCTTACAAGAGGAAACCAAGGGCTTTGCTAAGACAGTGTGATAGTAGAACACACTTCCGTCACACATTAAAACATTAATTGCTGAATGCATGTGCGCATCTTATCACACACACACACACAGAGAGAGAGAGAGAGAGAGCAAGAGAGAGAAAGAGAAACACCACTGGCATCACGTACGCAGCTAAATTAATACATCACAGTTCTGTTGTGGCTTCAGCTATTGATGATTAATTCCAGAAGCATCACAGTTTGATCTTCAACCAAAGAAAGTCCAACTACATGGGACAAGCTGGAACTATTTAGCTTCTAGAAAGCTGTGTAAAATTAGAGTCTAAATGCTGGAGATGGGCCAATCTCCCTTTCAGCCCAAGCAATTCAAAATGTAAACAGAAACTGTATATTTCCAACAGTGCATTGTTCATTCACAATTAGGTTTGATATAACCATGAAGATTTGAACTTTGAATGTAATCCACCCCTTCAAGAATCAATACCAAATGTTGTATACTGTGATAAAAAATCAAAGAATTCAAAGAAAATATTCCCTTGTTAGTTTTCAGAGGTAGAAATTCATTCATTCATTCATTTATTCATTCAATTTCTTCACCCACATTCTCCTATTCAGGCCCACAGGGGACTCAAGCCTATCTGTGAGCATAAATTGGACAGAAGGCAGAGAAACATCCTGGAGAGGATGTCAGTCCATCACAGACACATACAAATAAATTTTAGAAGTAGAATAGCACTGCACATGACTTGGAGTTTAAACAGACATCCAGAGTGAAGATTTAGATTATTGTACTGGTCTGCTTTATTATGCAGCATACAGTGGAGAGGAAAATATGAGAAAGAGAGAGTGAGAGAGAGAGAAAGACAGAGTGAGAGAGAGAGAGAGAGAGAGAGAGTAGAATATTTGAATCTACATCAATGTAAGTGTATGCTATGTATTTCACTACACTGGATGCCCTAACCTTAAAGTAAGATCTATTTCTCATACCATACCATGCCATACGGTAAGATCTTAGAGGCATTAAGGTAAGATCTAAATTCATCTGTTCTTTGAAATTGTCTACTCTACTATTTCTGTATTCTGTGACAACATCAAACACACCAGAAACTCCTCCGGCCCTTATCATTCTTGCTCTGTGACTCTTTCTCTGGCTAGCTCACCCTCCCTCTCAGTCACTCCCTCACTCCCTCTTCTTTGTCCCTATTTTTGCTTTTCTTGGCCACCTCCCTCACACTTGCGCACACACACACTACAATATACAGTATACTCACTGAAATGGTTGTTTTTCCAGACTTATTTTAACAATGAAGTGAACTCGCTGCTACTGAGGCACTTCCCAGAGTCAACTTAACGTTGGCTCTTAC